>JARWCS010352687.1:0-10994 GCA_034783895.1 Geukensia demissa
AAATGTTCTCTGATGATGTTATTGTAATTATTGCTAGAAATAAATATTTGGTACATATTTTAATTAATGCGAAAGCCTTGCACAGTTTCTTTTTTCCGTGAGTATATATATATTTTTATTTTCATTTTGGAACTTCTGTAACATGACACTGTCATTGGTTCTATCCCTGTGTAAGATGAAATAGTTTACCCCATGTGATATTGTCCAATAAGATTAAGTCAGAGTACGGAATAAAAGACATTTATATTCAAGAAATATTGTCCTCTTTTTTTCTAAGAAATCTAAGAAATATTTAACAATAAGGGCACTTCAACACACCTAGCTATATAGTCAATGTCCTGACACATCTTGAGACGTCTTGAGACATACTTAAATACGTGTCTTATAGACATCATGTTTTTGGCCAGATAAATACCATGTCTTTAGATATACAACATGTCTCAAGACATAGGATGTTTGTCTCAAGACATATGTCTTTGAAACATAATCTGAGAATACAATAATTCCAAGACGTGTTGAAAATATTTAACGTGTCTTCAAGACACCTGAAAATAATATGATGCATAGGCACTGAAACGCAAATGCACAAAATTGTTGAGCATGTCTGTAAGATGCGATGCTTTGAAGACGTGTCTTAAGATAAAATGTCTATCCCTGCTTGTGCTGTAAAGGTAATTTCGGGAGACCGATCGTATTCTGCTGCTAAATATAGTCTGTGAGATAAAGTGATATTGCTCATGACGCTGTTTTTGGTTTGAAATTGTGATTCCAGGAACAATTTTGTATTCAGAACATTCACGTAGTACTCAGAGTACAAACGAAATTCCTCATTTAAATGTATATCTTCGTACTTTTAATTCTTATGTTATCTCAGTGAGCAGATTTAAGAAATATCAACAAATTTTCTAAATACATTCAGATTAAAATAGAATTAGCCAAACACAGGTGAGCATTTGTTTATATGAGCTAAATTTGAAAGACCAGAATGTTTAAATGTAGAATTCAAGCGTATACAAACGAAATTCATCACGTTTTTTAAACAATTGTTTATAAATTCTTATCTTTTTTCATACAAGACGAGTTAAAAAAAACGATTTATTCGAAATTTACAACAATTTGCGGAGGTGTTTCTTTGAATATCGGAGGCGATTTACATTATAGTGCATCAATCTTGGTAACAACTTGATCTTTTTGTTTATTTGTGCCTTAATTGTTATAGTATAATAAATCCGATAACATCTATGCACCTGTTGGTTACCTTCACATATGTTATCAGGGCATGTACTTAACTAGACAAGACCTCCTTTTGAACTCGGGTGAACTCAGGTGATCCGGAAAGGTAAGCAGTTCCTGTCTCTTTAAAGACACCCGTTGTCAATTTTCCAATCCCTTATTAGTCATTTTAGGGAAAATGGGGGGTCATGGGATTACAATCTCCAGGCGGATAAAGTGAATAGCCTGTTTTTGGTTTACTCCATGACTTCACAAAATAGGTCCGTCTTCCTTTTGTTAAACGGATATTCCATTTTTGCCGAAAAGATTTTTGTGTCCGTCGTAAATTTCTGAGTGATGACTTCATCCGAGGAGCAACATATTTCTGTCAACGACTCAGTTCTGTCTAGAAAAGCGCTCTCCTGAAAAACGTATGAGCTAGGAAATGTATGCGCCATACGCCGTAGCAGCGGGAATGTTACTGCCAATGAACGAGATGTTTGAAGTCATCACGTTTGTACGTTTGTCATATAGTTTTATATGAAGATTTCCTCTATTATCTTATTTAAGATGAAGATCAAGGTATGAGGCAGACTTGGAACTGTATCTTTTATTTAATGCTCATTTGGGCAGATGAGATGAAGATATAAAGCGCATCTTATAAAGAGTCACTTGAGAACATTTTTGTTCAGTCTACATTTAGAATAATTAAACGGGTAGATATTTATACAAAACCAATAGAAAAGAAATATTTTTCCGCCAAATTTTCAAACGCTGCTATCTCAGAACGAGCACCCTAACCCATTATTTTTTTTTTCAATATAAACGAAACATTGTTAATTCTTATATTTTTAGTCTGTATCAAAATACTTGATCCGAACAGTCTCACTACAAAATTTCTGTAATACGGTAGGGACGCCTCACTGTCCGCCTGCAAGTAATTACCTGTTTTAGAATATTTGGTCCCGAGCGTACCTGATGACGGTTAATCTAGAAAAGTGCTTCGTACGCAGTGAAATTTAGGCATTTACAATTGTTGATTTTGTCAAGAGAGAAAAAAGCAAGGCACTATTTTTAAAAACTTGTTTCGTGTCCTAACGGAAATCTATTGAACTAAGGTAACAGCTTAACTAGAACTTATGCAGTGCACAACCCAGAAAAGATGCGGATTGTGCTTTTCTGGCATATATTCCATATTCTTTCTTTTAAATATTTTTCTGTTAAACCTTTTGACAAGATTTATTTGTTGCAAAACGAGAAGAAAACATTCTTATATTGTAAGCGAAATTCAGCGAAATTGGGGGACGCAATCACATATTTCTAACGATTACATTGGATATGAAAACATGCTTCCTTCATCGCCAAGGGGGAAACAACTTCTTCCAACCAGTTTCAAATGTAACATTCATTTAAGAAATTATAACTAACGATACATTTTAGCTTAATTTTAACGCATTTTTCTGATTGTCTACATTCCTTTTTCGGGAGTTGTATACACAGTAGATTAAGTGTTTGCAAAGTGTCTTATTTTCCTTGCCCATTAAGCGTTAGTTGTCCGAATGGAGTAAGACACCGGAAATCGCGATGCTTATATCGATAATAATGACTTGACTTAAACTAGCGAACAAACAGCTATCGAACAATTGAGGTTTTCCTTAAAACCAAAAAATCGCAAAAATCCAAAACTATCCAAAATCTTTAAATCATTATTCAAACAATTAAAATTGCCTTATTAGCATTTATAAAAATATTACTCCCCCCTAAATGACAACCGGTACCCGAACAATCTAAATTGTACTATATATGTGTTTGTTTGGGGTTGTACGCCACATTCAACAATATTTCAGTCATATCGCTGCAGTCAGTTTTACTGGTGGAGAAATCCGGAGTACCCGGAGGGAACCACCGACCTTGGGCAGCTAAGAATTGTACTATAAAGAATCATTTCAGATAATAATAAAAAGCGAACACTTGGCTAACGAAAATTTAGGGGTAGACACATATTTCGAGTCTCGGACACTGGTTTACAGAGGTTATGCCATCAAAACGTCGGTACCGTCGTGAAGCCGATATATGGGGCAATTGTTCTACACTATCCGCTATAGGGCTTGTCGAGCAAAATTTGGGTATTTGATTTTAAGTATTCTATTCTTATGTCTCGCACAATATTTATTATATAATAATTTTATGCATCTTATTTCATCTTTACCATAAAATCCTTTGCTGAACCTTCTATTTTAAGTTCCATTTCGAACGATAATATATAAATATTATATTTTTACATGGAGGAGCAATGGGTTTCATTTGATGAACGCTATTTCCATTTTTTTTAAATTCATATGATTAACATTTTGGAAATCTGTAAGTACATGTACCATTGTTCACCTTTTTTTATCAAATGCGTTTGGGCATTTAAAAAAAACTATGTTTGTGTTTGTAAAACCGCTAATGGTCAACCACTATTGAATTAGGAACGACTTTATCAAAAAGTTGTTTCTGTATCTTTAAAGATTACATTTAGGAACCGAATGGTTGGGGTCATAATGACAAAGTTTAACCTTACAAACAAGCGTCTTTAATCCAATTTAAAAACATCACATTTCAAAGTTTGTTTAAGAAGAGTTTCTTTTGATTTTTATGACTATTTTACATGGACTGGGGTCGTGGACTCGAAATGGGCTGGGTTCATGGGCACACGGTTTGGTGGGGTGATGTCGTGGCAACCCCGTGTTTTTTGTATTGCCTTGTAAGATGAAAACTTTCTAGAAACGTTACAGCTTGTGTGTATATTTACGATCCGAATCATTTGTATCACAAATGCCGAAGTTTAGTTTCTGCAATCCTCACTTAGCAATCAGTCTCTCTACATTTGAATACAAACCATGAAAAATATTTTTTTTCATGAAAATAGCATATTTAGGTTAGGGAAGGGTTGAGCGCCCACCAACCGGTTTAACCCCGCCACATACTAATGTGCCTGTCCCAAGCCAGGAACCTGTAGTCCAGTGGTTGTCTTTGCTTTATTAGTCGTTTATTGTTATATGTTCACCATTTTTGTATTAGATTAGGTCGATTGTCGTGTTTTATATCTAGTTTCACATTTTTAATTTCGGGGCCTTTTACAGCTTCCGTTATGGTATGGACTCTGGTTCATTATAGATGTTTAAATTCTACTGCCATTTGGTGGGTGGCTGTCTCATGGAGAGTCCTGCCACATCTCCTATTTTTATATAACTGCTACTTCTATTTCTACCTGTTAATGCTTTATAATAACAAACTGTTTGATTGTTTAGCAATTAACGTTGTTGTATAAAAATTTGAATAATAGTAGGAAGTCGGAAATAAACCTTTATTTTTTTAGCCTTAATGATTTATTAAAATTGGCTTTTATTCAATATTCAGGGACTATATATCCATTTTTTTTTCATATTGTATACCACAATATTTCAAAAGACTTCACTGAAATATTTCGTTAAAGTTACAGTCAGAAGATGATGCTTATAGAAGCGGAATCACTAAAAGCACTCAGTTCTTTTCTACCAGACATTCCTTGGTGTCTTGCAGGCGATCTCCACGTTATTTTTACATTTTGTTCTCCGCCTTTTCTGCTAATCGATCTTGTCTGGACGTCTGCTTAAAAATCAACAAAATTTCGCGTGATGGTTATCCTAGATGTGCATGCAGTTTTACAACTTTTCAAAATAAATAGCTGTATTTATATAGCCATGGAATTAAAATAACTACTACTACATGTAGGCAATCCTTTTATGTTCGATACTTTCAGGGTTCCTAGACTATTCATTTTTGAAACAATGCAATTACAGTATTGATTTCTGGTTTTCTGTTTATAAATGTTCTTCATTATTTACAATATGAAATGACATTTCGCATTCACGCTCACTGAATCCAGCCAGGACAACCATGAACTAGACCAGGACGTCGCTCGTATAAACCGGGACAACTGAAATATGTTTCTTAAAACTCAATAATTTTTCATTTGAAAAAGCACTACGATTAGACTGACAAAGTCATAAAGTAATGGTTTTTATCGCTATATTTTGTCTGCATGATGATTTTTGAGGGTTTATATCCAATTTACGTGTTTTAGAGAAATTGTCATTTTACTTCTAAGAACACGTTCATTCGACGTTAAAACTGTACATATGAATACTGTATCTATCTATATATATCTTAACAAATCAAAGTCTTAAAGATATATCTGGTGTTTCAAGAAGATTCTTGTTCGATGTATTTTATATTTTCTGTCTCTGTCACTGATACAAATCACGATATGACACGTTACCTACAGTGTCTATGCAAAACATATTTTTCATCTTCAATTAATTGATTTTGCATACAACAATCATTCAAAAAATTCCGATTATCACTAGACAATCCTTCATATCTGCCAGCATATCAATTCTTATTGCCGCCATGCCAGATCGAAATTTTGCAAAGGTGCTTCTATACCAGTTATGTATTTTTGTACATAAATAATTTTCTTTATCATATTCTTGTTTAAACAATCTATAAGTAGTAAGTAAGTTTACTATGTTCATTTCTGTTTAAATCATTCAACCATTTTGTTTTTATATATCAAAGAAAATATTCTCAATATTGTTTATATTACTTTAGTAAAAATTACAATTAAAATCACAAAATTGTTCAAAATTGAGTTTTCTTAATTTACTATGGACTCTAAAATTCCAAAATTTACTATTGCATATTCTATTTGTCTTTTTATTTATTTAATTAATCATTTCAAAATTCTAGACAAGTTTCTAAAAATGCAAGACCATTGCTTAATAATGTTTGGCATCCAGCCTATATCTCCATTCAAAGATACATTTGGAGTCTATTTTCCAACTCCCATAAAAAATCGCATAGCTCTGTTTTCAATAGCATTAATGCATGTAAACTCTCTAGCTCCCCATATTGAGGCACCATACTCTATAAATGCCATCACCAGTGTATCGAAAAGTTTTGTAAAAATTTCATATTCGAAATCAACATTTGCCTTGCTCTTTGGCAATTAACAACTCTAATGCTCTGCTAGCTGATTTTGCCACAGCTTTTGCTGTATCTAAATAGTTAAAAAATTCATTTAATACTAATCCAAGAAACTGTTATTTTTCTACAATATCTATACTATTATTTTTAAACATAAATTGAAAATTTGTTCTTTCCATTGACTACAATCTATATATATTTGACATTATACAATATAGATTTCAATCATCATAATACAGCCAGCCAGAAAGGTTTACGAAGCACTTACACGTTATCAACTTTTAAACAATAAATTTTTAAAACTATAGCTAATCCAAAAATATTATCACTTTACAGTCATTAACAAATTAATAAGAATAAGATTCACGTTTAAAAGTCAACAGTAATTGTTTTAGAAAATTATAGAAAGTTTTTACGCCTGGTGTCAGAGTCCAAAATGAAATTAACTATAGTTATTGGTTGGATGTTAAAAGTTCTTTAAATGCAACGTCCATAGAATGTTCTTGAAAGAAATTAGATGGGCTGTGTCTGTATATATATCTGACAACAGCTTATTGTTCATGTCGGTGTATCGAGCACAAGATAACATAAAATGTTTTTCATCTTCCACGGACCCAGAGTCCCACATTTTGCAGATTTAATGATCTAATGGAACGTTTCTAAAGCGAATTCTTTCGATCTCCAAGGGGAATGTACCAAAGTGTAACATAGCGAGAGCAGATCGTTGTATTTTATTCAATCTCCATTTAACATATGGTTCAACAAAGTGTTTAGTTTTAAAAATTTTATATGATCACTGTTTTGGCATTTATTTCTGAGAACTATGTGTCCTTGAATGCATCTGACAATTTAGTTCTAACAATATCAAAAACATGTTTTGTTGGGATGCTCGAGTTAATATCATTTATGTGCATCAGTTCACATATATCCAGGATATCCTTGGCACTGTTGAACCATGTGTAACGGTAACGGCTTGACAGCTCACGATCCCACATAAATACTTTACGACAGAGTCAATAGTCATGCATGTTTATAAAACGACAAAAAAGTCTTATGACATTACACTTGTTGTGAATATGAACTGGATATCATCCTATATCTGCTAGAATTGCAGCTATCGCTGCAGTCTTTCCAACACCTAGGAATGTCCGAACTGCTCTTTA
Organism: Geukensia demissa; assembly: GCA_034783895.1. Lineage (NCBI taxonomy): Eukaryota > Metazoa > Mollusca > Bivalvia > Mytilida > Mytilidae > Geukensia > Geukensia demissa. The sequence continues at coordinate 7,386 of JARWCS010352687.1, forward strand.
TTGCAAACGTTCTATGGCGTCATTGCACCCCATACTCCTGACCCATAGTCCAAAACAGGAATAATAGTATTGTCATAGATTTTAGTATATTAACTGTCATAGTCCATATTGTCCATATGTAAAAACGTCAGCAACCCTGAAGATCTGCTTGCGGCTGCAACAAGTTCGTTCACAGTAACATTAAAGTCTATTGTATCCGATATCATAAGCTTAAATAACGATATTTACTCAAGTATTCCACCGTCCTGTCACCGAGTTTAAAAACATTTTGTGAAATGTCTGTTTAAGGTTTCCGAACATGCATTACTTTGGTCTTCTCGATATTGATACTCATCATTTGAGATTTTGTCCATTCGTTGAGTGTATTTTTTTGAGTTTGTAATCAATCGTTTTTGTCTGAAATAAGCACTAGATTGTCAGCATATAGTAAACTGATCATATTGTCTCCAACGGAAACTCCTTTAGCAAGACTGTTTATAAGCGGTACCAAATCATTGATGAACAGGCCAATAAAGTCGGTGCCAGATTGTCACCTTGACGCACGCCGGATTCGATATCAAACCAATTAGTAAACATGGCAGGATTAATCCGGACTGAACTTTGAAGTTTTGGGTAAAGACACTTTAATATTTTATTCATATTTCCATGCACACCAGCAATCAAAAGTATCATGATTAACAAAATCGAACGCATTGTTAAAATAAACAAAACCTACCTGAGTATTTAAATTTTGAAGTTCCCTGTTACGTAATATTGTGTAATAATTATGATCTAAGCAGGACAGAAGACATCGAAAACCATTCTGCTCCTCGCTTAATAGTTTGTTGCTTTCCAGATATTTCATAAGTCTGCTGTTGAGTATTTGACTAAAAGTTTTGGCAACCGTTGACTCAGACTAATACTGCGGTAATTTACCGGGTCGTAATGTTTTTTTTTTCTTTTTTCAACAAGTGGCATATGATACTGGGACACCAATTATCAGACACTATCCCTTGACAAAAACACATGTTAAAAAGCTCATGAATAATGTTGGTTAATGTTGTATTTTTCAAAATTTCATTTGGTAAATTGTCAACACCAACCGCTTTACCATTTTTTTAGAATCATCAGAGCACGTTTGGTCTCTTCGAAAGAAATAGGTTCGTTTAGCTCTGATATGTCATGTATGTTTCTTGGTTCATCTCCAATGTCGTCTAGTTTTTCATATTCACGTTTAAGTTGTTTATTTAATTTATCTAAATTCTCAATGAAATTTAAGTCAACATTCATTCTGCTATTGGATAACAGTTTCGAGTATTCCTCTTTCCACCGGTGTAAGATGTCGATTGGGTTAAGTGACACGGACTCGTCTTGCATATACCTACCATCGATATAAGTCGAAGATTTTCCGGGGCCCATCTTATTGACCTCACGCCAAAATTCTTTTAGATTTCTGGTATTCAGAGATTTTATTCGATAAGGTCTTTCATTTTTGTATTTTCGCTCCTCTTGTCATATTGCGTTTATCGAACTGACGGTGTTTCTTTCTCTAAGTGACGTTTTTGGTGCAGCGATCTCCAATTTCAGGAAATTCTTTTCTGCTGAGTTGACCTTTTTTAAAAGAGTCTGTAAATCGATATTCCAATACGGTTGTGCATTTTCCGTGTTTACTTGTTTGCATTTGGACACATGTCTTTAAATTTCATAACCTGATCCATTTCCTCATGCAGTGCTTTCACAAGTGTTCCGTAGATTGAGTTAATCCTGCACTCGATATTCAAACGATTTAACAAAGCGTCAAGCACGTTGTCTAGACAACGCACACAACGTTCACTCGCGAAAATATCGTTTGATATATTTGTAGTGTCGCATTTCCTTCCTTTGTTGTTTACAAGCGTGTCTTCCTGCGTTGGTAGTCTATAAATAGCATCATGATCAGAGTATTAAAAATGAACATGTTTGTATCGAATGATCTGGGATTCTAGCATTTGGACCTAAATCAATATCGTGTTCCAACAAGTTAAACCTCGAATTCAGTAAATTTCTCTAGGTCAGAAAATGGTGTAATCATGCAGTCTACCGCAGATTTACCTAAAGTTGAAACATGTTTAAAATTGTCTTAACAATCTCCTCCCCCGTTCAAAATACAGCAGTTCGAATCGCTTTAAAAACCAGTAGATATTAACCAAACGAATTCTTTTGCAAATCTAAACAATATCGAGAAGGCAGACAGTCAATCGATTTAATAAAGTCCTGTTGATTGATTGCCGATACGTCCATTAAAATCACCACAGATTATTATTGAACTACCATCATTATACAAGTACATCTGTGATAAAAGATACTCGTAGAAATCCTGTGCAATATTGCCCCGACTTGAGCATTCCGGTTGCAAGTAACAGACGCATAAATGAAGAATAAACCGTTGTCCAACTTTATCTTTTAGATTTATCCATAAGATGCCGTCTCTTCTATTATCAAGAATATTTACATCATAAATATCGAAGAGGAAGTTTTTTGTTAGGATCCAACTCCACCTCGATGCATTATTTGAGATATGACATCGATTACTACCTACCAGCGATAACCCTCTACCGAAATGTTTTGATTTTGTAGAATATGCGTTTCACAAATGCAAACTACATCACAGTCTATAGCGTTTAAAATGGTTTTTCGTAATAATATACTATGGTCATTTTGTCGTGTAAGATACCAGCCATTACAATTCCAGCTTGCAACTGTTAGTTTTGCAACGGTTCCTTTCAACTGGCATAAGTACTATTCCGGTTTTTCAACTACATGATCACCTCAAGATTGAAAATTTGGAATGGATTTGACAATGCGGCGCATATTTGCTTCTTGTATTCGTTCATGGCTCAACCTGTCCGGCTCTATAAACACAGTTTTGTATTCTTTTGTATCCCGAAGTTTACGTTTGTTCTTCAAAACCTCGCTTCGCTGTTTTTTTTTTATTTGCGTAGGAAACGAGTATCACTTTTTTTCCGAGTAGCATTGGTTTAATAGGTAGCGTGTATGATTTCGTGTTCGGCCTTTTACGAGTTGAACGATTGCCGTGGTGATCAGAGTCAGACGAGCTGTCTATGTCTGCGAAGGGGGTTATTTTGTACCTTGGCATAGAGTGTTTAGTTGTGGTTTGCATTGGATACATTTCTGACACTGTCTGGTTCCTGCTTGTTGTCAATCCTGGTGAATCACAGTAGATTTAAAGTGATTTGTATACATCTCATTTACTCAAAATTTTAAACGTCCATCTTGTTAGCCTCACTTTCAAACAATATATATATATGATCAATTAAAGTTGAAGACAATCTTGTTACTCTAGTACAAGACTGGACTAATTGTGCTAAATTAAAAATATCTTGTAGCCGAATCCAATTAAAAGGAATATTGTTAATTAAAATACCAACATTGAAAACATGGCTGCTGTTACTAACAGAGGTGCTTCGCAAGCACATAATACGACCGCAGCACGTTGAAATATGAAAGGTGAACAAAAGATCTTTTGAGTAAGTGTGGACACACTATTTTGCTAGACACAATAATGTGTTGGACACAGTAAAGTGCTGGACACAGTAAAGTGCTGAACACACCATAATATGACAATATAAG
>JARWCS010352698.1:0-10994 GCA_034783895.1 Geukensia demissa
GCATGAAATAAACTTTGCATACCCTTACATGTACGTTGCATCTGTTCAAAGCGGTGTTAAAATGCAAAATACTCCACAAAATCTCTTTCCAAGTTACTGACAGTTATTCTATCAGCAGTAAACACGAGCTCCAGAGTTAGTGTGAAACAAGCCATTCCAGAGGTGGTGTGAATCAAATGTGGATTCTAAATAATTCCAAAGATCTGTTAGAATACCACAAGGTTCCCTTTTGCAATAGCATCAAAACATTTGATTTTTTCCGCTTTGTATACTACTATTCCACATTTAAAACTCCAAGAAAAATTAAGAGGGAGGGACAAACCTTGTTTTTAATTGACCACTCTGATTCTAACAAAAAGTAATCTGACAATATTTTTGTAATGATTGGCGGACGTTTGTTTCAACAGACTGTCGGCATTCCAATGGGGACCAACTGTGCACCCCTTCTAGATTTATTCCTTTATTCGTATGATGCTGACTTCATAAAGTGCCTTCTGCTGAGAAAAGAGGAAAAGTTGACTCAATCTTTTGGTTTCACGTTCCGATATATAGATGATGTCCTTTCACTGAATACTAGTAACTCTAAATTTGGTGACTTTGTTGACCGCATCTATCTCATTGAACTTGAAATCAAAGATACTACAGAAGCAGAAAGGTCTGTTTCATACCTAGACTTACACCTTAGATTGACAGTAAGGGTGAATGAAAAATAAAACTTTACGACAAGAGACACAACTTTGATTTTCCGATTGTAAACTTTCCGTTCATGTCCAGGATCATTCCAACAGAACCTGCATACGGAGTGTATATTTCTCAGTTGATACGCTACTCCAGGGCTTGTGCTTCCTATCAGAATTTTGTTTATAGAGGATTGCAGCTGACAAGAAAGCTACTGAGCCAAGGGTTTTCAGGGAAAGATTAGTCATCACTCCGGAAATTTTTCTGCCGCCATCACGATTTGATTAACCGGTACGAAATATCCATTTCACAAATGACAATGGATATCTTCCCACTGTCGTGACTACAAACTCGTTCCTATACCGGTTGTGACTAACATCGATTGTGACAATACTTCGGCTTTGTCTACTGACTAACACGACGGGTGCCAATAGTGGAGCAGGAGTTGCTAACCCTTCCGGAGCACCCGAACTCATCCTGGTTTTTGTAGGGTTCATATTACTCCAGCTTTAGTTTTCAGTGTAGTGTTTGTGATCTGTGTTTGTCTTCCGTTTCATTTTGTTGGTCATGGTCTTGTCTGTCTTCTGAATGAACGGTTTCTGTCTGACCCTTTGGTAGCTTCGAATTCTTAATAATACTAAACCCACAAACATTAATTAGGGATAAAGGTTTTAATTAGCAAAGGGTATTAATTTTGTATTTTCTTTAAATTTATTATAATACCGGCAAATGATTGATAATCAATTGAATAACAATTCTTAAATGAACAGTTTCTTATATTTCGTAATATAACAAACCGAGCCAATTACAATGTATTTCATGTACATAACCTACAGACGTAGAAAATGTTCGGTGTTCGGACAGTGAAGAATTATTTAAGAAACTGATCTTGGTGAAATACTTGATTGTCAACGCTGAAATCTCTTCCAGTATATAATAGATATAAGAAAGCCAATATCAGATCAATGATTGGAGAGGCTGAGGATGATTCTTCCCAAGTCTGGTGATTGTTAATCAGATTGTTAAGTTATTGGACAAAAAAGGAAAATTGGATGTTACCAACAAACTTGTATGGTCTAAGAAGGCTATTAGAAATTAATTGGGAAGCTGTAAAAATACTTTTCTTCACTCGGAGCAATTGTCATAACGAGTTTCAATAATGAAATGTAAATTAGCTTGATGGTATTTGGGAGACTCCGGCGGTTTGTCAGGACTGACAACATAATAGTCTACTGTACTACGTCCTTTCAAAATCAAGATTGACAAGTCGAAAAATTAGAAGTATTTTTGTTCTCAAAATCGAAATAAACTGCAGTTTTGTGTTGTCTTAATGAATACCCATGGGAATATTTCTCTGACAAATCAATAAAACGCTTGAAAATTATTCAAAAAATGTCAGATCCGGTTTGAAAGCGTCCCATCACGAATATTTATGATTTATGCCTGGTGATTTCCACTGGGACCTTGTCATGACATTTTGTTCATTACATCTGTCCACTGGCCATCCGTAATTTGCTTAATGATTCTGTAAGGGCGATAACCAGATTATTTACGTTAAAAATGTTGCAATAACAAATGTAAGTGGTCATTTTAATCATTAATACAACATGCTGTGCTCTCTAAATCTGTAATTATCACGTCGTCTGTTGCTTTTGGTAACTGCAATTATCGCTGACGTTGTCTTGAAAACATATTTTGTCATATTTATAACAGTTATAAATATAATTCATAATTGACTTCCTAATGTGACAAAATCAGATCAAAATATAATACATTTTCCTGAATGAATAGGCCGTTTACAACGAAAGTCAGAATTTCCGTCCCTAATTAACCCTCCTAATTAACAAATAATAATGAATTACTAATTAAACAAAGACAACCAATGGACTACAGGTTCCTGGCTTGGGACAGTCACATAAGTATGTGGCGGGGTTAAACCAGTTGGTATTAAAATTAATCTTAATAAACTTATCCGTAAAGAATATCGTCACAGTATTATTATGAATCTTTAAATAAGTTTTTTATTGGTAGTAGTATTGACGTTCTTGTTAATAGCTTAATACAGAACTAAACAGTTTATACTTGTAATAAAATTTTCTACTCCCAGTCTATATATATTTTCATATTGGCATTTGCACAACCCATTTTTCGTTGACGTCTAATGATATTTAAACACTAAATCTAATTGGACGTGTTCATATGACACCGTAGTAAAGGAAAACTTGGTTTCCTGATCGGTTACTTTTGGGTTTCGACTAGCAGACAGCAACTGCGAGAACTCTTTTGAGGTTAATACTTTGTTGTATCTTGTATTAATTTTAAATTTTTTTGTTGTTGGTCTCAATTTTGAAATCCATTTCAACCGATTTTATAGTGTTTTTTTATTGCTGTTTTGTCACACCACTGTCCGAACCCATACCATGACTGGGACTCCTTCAAATTGATAATGTTCTGATATGCAACAGTTTTTAAAACGTTTATTTTTTGTCTCCACACACGTCTACGACAATCGTTAAAATCGAAAAAAACCTAGACTATAATAAATATAATATATATAAAATAAATATATAAATAATAAATTATTATATAATGAATCATAAAAGGGGATAGCTGGGGGTTAGGCAGGGGAATTTAATAGCCATATGATGCCAAATTGGGACTGTTTGGGTAGGGGCGGGAAAATTAGCCTAAGCAACTGGTCACCTAAGGACCGCTCAAAACGAGCTGTTGCAAAGGGATTTTTAATGTGCTGAGAGCATTTCCCAACACGGGGCCCAGCGGAAACGTTCCCGTACGAGACGTGTTGATAATTTATACATCCCGCACAACCAACGGACGCCCCTTTAGGAGGGGTTCTACCTCCTGGCAGAGAAACCGAGCAACCAGTTTCTTAATCCCGGCTTTTTTCAGGGTGGTCGAGTATTTATACATCCCGCCCAACCAACGGACGCCCCTTTAGCTGGATTTCTACCTGCTGGTGGAGAACCGAAAAGCCTATTACTATACCCCGCCCCCCTCGGGGAGCATCAGTTAACAAAACAGGCGAATATTCGGTATGACCTAGTTCACGTGTTCTCTGGCAAAGTGAAGCCTACGGTTGAGATGCTGTGTAGTCAATGGTGGGCTTTCCGGCACGTAAACCTTGTTTGTTCAGAAATAGTTACTTCTGTGGCAATTTTGACGTTCCCGTTTAACTTCGTTGAATAAGACATTCTGTTTCGCTTTGAGAGCAGAATTAATTTGTCGGTCTTGGCCAGCACTTGCAGACTTCCACCGCCACTTTTGGTCGACGTCTAACACTGTTGGTCTGCTGAAAACGTTACCATAGAAGTCCAATCACGGAATGATTAATATTTAAACGAACATTGACTTGAGGTTGCGACAGACCAGCCGGCACGATCCAACAGCTCGAGAGGCTTCCTCTGTGGTCAAGCATTATGTGCTATGTTAAATACTTAATTGTGTTCACAGACAAAGAATTTACCTTGAAATCACGCATTAAAGTTGTTTTGGAAATGTTCAGAGTTCATAAGACACAGTCAGAACGCAGGAAATCCAACATTAATTTCTTGTTGTCACCTTTATAGCAAACGAAATTAATCAAACCAAAGGTGATATCTGTGGATTTAAATAGACATCTACGGAGAGTCATTTCATCAATAAAATAACCAACAAATATTTATAATAATTAAAAGAAAAACAACTACAACATTAGTGGCCCTTCACTTTGTTTTGTGGAGTATTTTTTCACAACATAAATAATTCTCGGCTTTGTATTTTTTTCAAATTAAACCAAATACAAAATTTCACTGGGATAATGTACTTTTTTCAATTTTAAAACTATATTTTCATTTAATTAGTAAAAAAAATACTGTTACAACGAATAAAGAATTTTATAAATTTTGCATTAAAAAGTTGTAATTTATGAATGCATTATCGCCAATTTTCTATTTGATCAGCTGTATGGTTCTTTGATAAGAAATTTCTAGAAAAGCTGTATTAATGGCATTGGTATTGTTTTAATATAAAGCACCATACTTTCGTACATTATGGACGACAGCTTTACTTTTTTTTATCAAATACTGTTATGTATGTATACAATTATTGATGTAGTACATGATTTACATGATCATTAAAACAATGCAGTCACGAAATGATACGTTTCATTTTGTTTGGTTACTTAGTTACAGTTAAAATCTACATTGCAATCTATAAATTTTCGAATCATAAGAAAAAGGAAATAACCGAGCTTATATGTTGCATCAAATACAATTATGACACTCTACCAATAATACATAATGTTCCAGCATTGACTACAGTGACCCAAACATCAAGATCATTTGATACTAGTATTTCAAGAGAAATGAAAATAATGTAAGCGTTTTCCAATAGTCATTCTCCTATATACTCTTGAAATGATTTTGTAATGTTCCATTCATCTGGCGTTCATAAGATACATTAAAGGTTTACCATTTATAAAATAGTATCCATATGATGTGAAATCGATTTGATACCGATGATTAGGTGGTCAGGTTCTTCTGATATAAAATGGCGTCAGTCAGTGTTTGCAAATATCCTATATGCACTAGTGTTTAGAAGTTAATAGTAAATATAATCAGCATATTAAGCTTGAAGTATAGACCAACAATCATTAAATAGGCTGTGAAAGAATATGAAACATCCGAATAAACACTCGGGATAGGACTGGTGAATTCCTAATGTTGAATCCGAAGTACTTTTTGTAGCTTCTCAAGAGACCAAGGCACATTTTGAACAACGCAAAACTACGAAGTTTTTTTGTAGTACTTAAAATGTGCGTTCGCTCAATCATTCGCAGCATTGACGAGAAAGTATACACAACGCTTTTTTGTCCCATCATTTTGCCAAAAGGAGTATGCATGGTAAAGACTTATTTGACATCTGTTTTCGATTAATATTAATTTTATTATAATCTTTTTTTTTAATTCTTAAGTTCAAACATTGAAGCATCAACAACAAAAATAAAATTTATATACACTACCAATGGGTCTAAATTATATCTGTTCGCCGTTCGTATAAGAATATATTAACGTTTAACAGATTTTATAGTTTTATAATGTTTCATTTCAAAATTATGGCTTTTGTATGGCCTCATATGTATTAACCTAACCATCGACAAAAATATATACCCTATCCATATTGCATATAGGTATATCAGTTATTGTTATCGAATTGTGTGGTGTTGGTTGGTTTTATAGAGGGTTTTCTACGTGTTCTTGTACTAATAAAATTATAACAGAACTGGATGGGTTGTGATGTCAGTATACTTATTTGGTCCATTAAAATCCCGAAGAAAGGATCTATCGTTCATTAGCTTAGTCCCTTCCGATAACTTAATGTTTCATAGAAAATAATGTACGAATTCCTTCCACTTTCCCTTGTATTTCTTTCACTTGTATAACCAAATTCATAATTTTAACATATTTTAAGAATGAAAACTTTAAAATGTTGTCTCATATCTAAGTGTAAATACACAAAACGAATTTTTGTGGCAAGTCTTTGAACTGAAACAATTTTTGCAACAAACCTTGCTGTAAGGAGCAGTTTTAGCTATTTTCTTCATTGTTTTCTAAAACAGAATTATGAATGACACTTAGAACCAAAACGATATAAAGCTTAACCAGTGACAAATTTACGTGGAAACCTTCCATAAAAATCTTAATTTGGTTGTGAGTGTCCTTCATGCGAAAATTTGACAAACTGTGTGAAAACAGGCCCTTAAACCAAAGTTCCGTTACAAATTATAATTTTCTCAATATCTCAAAAGTGTTGAACATTTTAAAAAGTGTTTACAATAGACTAACCATTCAAAACAGTTTGAATTTTTGACAACTCTTAGAAAATGGCCATACTAGCGAACCAAATACCTGGGAAAGTGACCATGCCTTTTTTCAATAAAGACGACTTTGTCAAATTAGACAAGGACAACCAACATACGAACCACCAAAATTCTCCATGCAGTTCAACTTCCCCTGCTTAAACAGAGTACATATAACAGTTAGTCCACATATCAGAACTTTATAAAAAAAAATTATCAAAATCAGAACTACGAGATGAAGAAATTAAAGAAGAGGACTAAACGTATTTTGTAGTAGGTCGAACGTTTTTGAATGACTTTAATTTACTATGTGTATTTTATGATTATTAGGTACAGTATCTGCGACATTTGATCTCATGTGCGGTAAATAAAATTCATGATTTTGTCTTAATTAAGTTTTCGTCTGCGTCTGACTGGAGATAAAACTAATACGAGCATATGAACTACAAATCAGGTTTTGTTAGTAAATGAAAGAATGCTCTTCTGGACAACCCGCCCCAATACCTACATATTATGTGGCAGTCAATGTTGTATACTCTAGTCGATCGCCTTTTTGTTAATTTTTTTTATCTGACTTGGCCGTTATACGTGGACGTTTAGTTATTTGATTTGTCCTTGGAACAGTACAATCAATTTTTAATCGATTGAAAAGGGTGGTCGCGATCTGACATCGATTACCTTATGTCCCAAGTGAAAAATAATAAATAATACAATTACAACTGTTATTGAACCAATGATAACAGTGTGAGTGGATAAAATATCGCCTTTAGAAATTTGAGGATGGTAAGAGAGGACCAATTCCTGAGAAAATAACTATCAAATACCCAATTCACAAATAAAATTATAGATTTCTTATTGCCGATTGCCATAAAGTGTTAATCCCAAAATCCCCCTAAATAAAGGTCCCAGAAAAATTCCTACATCCCCCACTTCATATCCATGTGAAATATTTTTCAAAGTATCTCTTATAAAGACAATTACGATGTATATATTATAATGTGAATACTCGATCTCATTATGAACTCAGTTTCCAAGAAAAGTACTTAATCTTGTCAGAAACAACAGACATTAAATAAGCATTAAAACCTTACGTTTGTTAGGTATTTGCAACACTTCTTTAATGATCTTTTGATTCCATCTACTGTAGAACGGAAGGTTAAGCTCAGTTACCTTTTAGACTATAATTTATCAATGCTGATTATGCAGCTCTCAGCGAACAATCTTAAACTCATTTTAAAGGTGTTGAATTTGTGTTGCATAAGCAGAATACCTTGTTGAAACTGTTTATTCTTTTAAATAATGCGTAATTAAACCACAGGTTATGTTATTTTTTCAAAATTATTCAAATTAACATATAATTACGGCTGTTGTCTCTCTGTTCTAAATTACCAGAATCCTAAAAATGTAGATTTTATGTCTCCCCTCAAACCATGTATCCTTCACTAAAAGAGTCGTTCGTGGACATGCCTTGTCAGGTGTTGTGGTTAAAAAAAAGATGGTTGCTTTCTCTTTGGAAATTCCTGCCATTTGCAGTGTTAGTTTTTATTACTTGTTCCCCCGTAGAATCCTAAGGTAAGTAATCCGACTATGACAGTTACTCAAAAGTCGTGATGTTTTGACCACGATCTGACATTGCAAATAGGTTACCTTTTAACTAAACCTCTTCCTGTAAACAGCTGGCAGATTGTATTTTGATTAGGTTAGTTTATTCCCGCTCGTCTTCTATTGCTAATTATTATCAAAACATCGCCACATCTTACAAATGTACAAAGCACAGTAGGAACATTTTGGCTATCGTAGATCATATAAAAAAGATCAAGATATTCATAAATAAAATGATAAAACCGCATATTTTCTAAATATATATGTATATTCATATGCAAAAAACTGGATTTCACATCATTCTCTGTAAAGAAAATTAGGCAATAAATTATTTATTAAAACATACAACGAGTTGATACGAGCTTACTTTTATTGTTCCTTTGGTGGAAGTTGTACGTACTGGCATCATAAACGCTTGTTCTGCAATATATATGCTCAGTCGATGTATATTAAAATTGGTATGTTTGACCATCTTCCGAATTTTGCAATAACTCATTCAGCTTGCAATACATTTAATTGGTTATGATATGAATATATGGGACTGTTTTAACCTTGTTTTTATTATGTTTTGTCCGAATTGTAGCAGTGATGCTGAGGAAACATTGTTTTAAATAAATTAAGACTGCACTTACCGTGGAGTTAAAATGGAACTGAAAAACATTCAATTGTTACGCATGTTAAAATTAGTTTTGTCTCACAAAACACCAAGAACAAATCTGCAGGAGTATTTAGTTAAAACACACCATTTTATAACGCGAAAAGGAAAGATATCTTGTGTATAGAGATATAACCGACATTATTTGCCACGCTGCAGGTGCTTTATCAATCGATTTTTGTGGAAGCAGAGAATTACTGTGTTGAGAAACGAGGACCTCTCAAACGTTTAAATCATCTGTTTACATGGTTATTCGTGGTCAAGAGTAGACTGGATGATTATTTTTATAAATTTTCATATTTACCATATTTGTAACGGACAACATCTTGTTTTTTGTCTGCAGGTTTGTGGAATAATGGCGGGAAACCAACAGATGAAATCTCAATGCGACATGATGAGCTCGGTAAGTGACATATTGTTGTCTTTATCGATTGGGAAATATTTCTAATATTATTTCAGACATCAAATATTATTAATATATACTGAAACGATGTTTATTTCATAATTTGTCAATACAATTAGGTATTCTGATCAAATATCGATATTTGCAGAGAGTCATGACATCATGCGTGCATAATATTACAGATAGTAATAAAACATGGCTTATCGGTATTTTAATATTTTGTCTATCGATTTTCATATTTCAATTTAACGGGAAGCATATATATTCAAATCAAATTATATATTTTGGTTTGCCTACCAAGGGCAATAATTTTTAAAGCAACTTCATTAAATCTTTCAACAAAGTCTAAGCAAGACAAAATATAGTTTTTGTCATCATGATAAAAGAAGTCGGACATTTTGTTCCTATGTATTTGTGTCACATACGATTTTGTCAAATTTAGTTATGTTTTGTCACTTTACCTACAATATGTCTTGCTATGGAGTGGTTCAAATTAGAGCTGGCTGACGCATTTTAATGTAACATCACATAAGAGTTCATAATAAAAAATTACAAAAAGAATGACATTGTTCAATATATGTATAAAAATAAAAATTGTTATATACTTGATATGGGCTTTTAACCAATTCTACATATATGGAAAACCCGCCAAAGCTTGACGAGTTAACTGAAAATATTATCTATCAAAATAATTTTGACTATGCTTCCAGGATATTGTACAATAATTTTTCTATAACAAAGCATTTATTATTGATGAGTTAATTGCCATTACAACATGACTGGAACATCATAGATAATGAAAACAACAAATAATTTGGCGTTTATTTTGTTAGACATACGCTATTATTTCTGGGCTGATATTAGCACTTAATATTAATTGCACATTCAAGTGATGTAGTAGAAACCCGAGCGCACAATTAGCTTGATATATTGTACTTGTAACTGTCTTTAAAGTGAAAACTCGCCAAATGTAAATGCAAAAGCAATGTTAACAAATAAAGATGTGTGAACAGTTGGAAATTGTTCAAATTAACAATAAATTAGCGAACATGTAATTGTTAATTAATGACTGCTTAACAGTCTGACAATAATTTGCTTTGTGCATCTTTGATTCCAACCTCTTATCTTCAAAATCAGCTAAAACGATTTTTGCCCAAAAAAAAAAAAATGAATGCGCACATCTTAAAACCCCAAAGGGTTAACTTCACACGAAACATAAATGGAAAGTTCTATTATATTTTTTCCGCTTCAATCGAGTGTTAACATACATAGTGAAAATTGTCGTTTCTTTTATAGTGGATTGCACTCGTTTGCTCTGATATCGCCAACTGAGGTAACACGTCACTGAAACAATCATCCAGAATTTTCTCTGTTATTCTATGGTTGCGATGGATAATTCTTTATTCTGATAGGCCAATTTTCAGATGTCAACTTCCCTAAAACAGCTAGGTGAAATAACTGAACTTTAACATGCAGCAATTGTTGTAGACATTTTGTTTAGACTGTTCACTTTGTCACAATCTTGAACAAGTATGGTTGCCAATGGCAAATTCAAGTTTCTGATTGGTCAAGATATTTGAAAGAAAACTTTCCTTTTAACTGTCAAGTTACCAAGAGCAAATCTTTGCAAGAAGCAGTTATACAAGATCTCTTATTTTGTCTTCATCAGAAATGAAACATGACGGATATAGGAAGTTCTTGTTTTGGATTGTCCTATTCCTTTGAAACAACTGTAAATTTATATTACCACCAACATTCGGAAATTGCAGCAACAACTCTAGCTTCATCCCAGACTGTCA
>JARWCS010352708.1:0-10994 GCA_034783895.1 Geukensia demissa
GTAACCTCTGTAGTCTTTTTACTCTAATGTATAAACGATCTGTATAAATTGATAAAAAATTAAAATTTTCTGTATAAAATGCAATAGGTGGAATAGAATATTTATAGACTATTGTCACATATCGTATTTATAGGGGTGAGTGCTAATTTGGAGTGAGACTACCTATAAAGTATATATGGTCTGATATTTGAGTAATTTTTCAATCTGTCTGGAAAGGAGTTTAGTTATTCATCTTTAGTATCTAAAAAGGATTACATAAACATTTTATAGAAAGAAAATAATTTTATGGTCTTTATTATGTACATCTGAATATCACTGGTTAAATTTCACCATGCAATCGGGGATGGAGTAAAACGTTTCTCCCAAAATTTTTGTGAAAAGGTCCTGGTTTGAAACTGCTGGAAAAACAACCACCTATTTTAAAGGCAGATGTGTACTTGAGAAAACAAAGATGCGTAGCGGCCGGATCTAAGAAAAAGCTCTATTCAGCTCCTATAATCTAATATCAGCAGTTATGAAAGTTAAGTAGTTGGGGTGATAGAGCTATTTTGTAAAATAAAATATAACAATCAGACTATAAAACACCTGTGTTAGTAATTTCGTTCGAATATTTATGACTTCATCCGAAAGTAGTTTGGGAATACCGAAGATGTAACGGTACTGGTAATTAAAATAAACTTCTGTTAGAACCCCGTCTTGGGTTTTTATTGTACAAAAGGGAAATATTATGTTTTTTAGTTTCATTTTGTATAGTAAATTTGTAGCAATATTTGTAAAATATCGTAAAAATTAATTGTAGTTCCTGAATCTAGAACGACTTGATAAAGGTCCATCGCTTTTGAATGAATATTATTTTTTATTTATGTGGTATTGCTGGTGACAGGTCATTGGGATTCTTATGGGTACAAACTGTGACTGTCCTATTTCTATCCTATTAGTATAATCTCATTATTTCAAATCTACATCATGATGAAACAAAGCTATTTTCAACGGCAACCTATGATACCATATAAATCACTCCGTTGACAACCTCGAGTTTCTTGTACAAGCTAATTTTTTATCGCAAAAAGCTGGAATTAGATTGGTTAAACTCAATTCAAATTGTTCTCCACTTTCAGATCTTTCCATTACGACCGACTTGGTTAATATGTCTAAGATTTTAGACAGAAAAAAATGGCTATATCACAGACAATTGTTGAGAAGGGGTCACCCCCCCAAAAAAAAATAAATAAAAAAAAAAACAGGAGGACGAATTTTGATTTCATCCTTCTATTTTACCTTTCCTGAGGGAGTTGTATCTCGAACACCATAGTATAGAGAGTACTCTTTTTATTCATGTTGATTTGAAAACTAAAAAATTACCCAAATGCTTCTTACACTGGGTTATATATCAAAAAGGACCTTCACAAATGTTTTATAACAATAGCCGATCTTGTGTAAGCAATATGCGGTTTCTAGAACAATACTTGTATTTGACGTCTTTAATAATCATAGGTTCTCTAATTTTGTGGAAAAAAAATGCAAAGTAATTCGGACAGCCATTAAAATCATTTAACAGTAAATGCTACAAATACTATAGGTACGGAACTATGTCTACTTGGACTATGGCATGAGGATCTGAATCTGATGGTAGCCTCCCCAATCTGCCTTCTTCAATAAACGACCTTCTATTAAATCTTATATTGAAGTTGTATGTTTAAATGATCTGTTTTTTGCACTCTTCAAACAAGTCACCCACTATGGTCCACGGCCAGGCTTTCCGAATTATAACCTGGCAACACCCCAACGAGAGGGCCTTCCCTATACGCCCCTGGGGATCGCGCTGGGTCAGCTCTGTGGGTCGAGCCCTGGAGACATCTCCGGTGCCAAGCTCAAGGTTTTATTTAACACAATTGTTGGCAGGACTTTGAAACATTTTTTTTCGTTGGAGTTAACATTTACACTTTTCGATGCTACATTACACAGTATTAACAGTTAACCTGTCATATGCATAGAAGCTTAATTGGTTGATTTCCGAAGATAAAATATTAAGTTTTAGACGTACTGTAAGTATTTTGATATTTGTTTGGTCCATGAACATAGCATAGCTACGAAAGGCATTTTTATGTTTCTGATTCGTCGAAACTAAAAATCGTCTCTACTGAAACCGCTTGACCATATGAACTGAAATATCTATGGGATGACTTCCATAAAGTTTGCATATAACGTTCTGGTCCGTCAGCAAACATACCCCCACATTCAGTTATTTCCGATTGGTCAAATAATTAAAAATCTTCTAGTCTGAAATCGCCTGACCAAATGAACTGAAACTAGATCGCAGAATTTGTGGAATGGCATCTGATAATGTCGATCAAATAACTTTGCTGGCATAGAAAGTTCATGTTTTTCATTAGTCGAACCTTAAAAAATGCCCTCTGAAACCACTGGACCAAGTAAACTGAAACTTGACATGATACATCATGGGTTGGCCTCTATATAATTGCACATATTGTCCCTGTCGGTCAAATTATATGGCAGACAAAGTCACTTATTTTTTTTCCTGATTGGTCGAATAAAAGTAAAAATTCTCCTTTGAAACCGCACGAACTGAAATTTGCATTTTTTGGACAGCTGCTATTATTTTGTATTGGTCTAATGACATGGCCGTTACATGGAGTTTTCGTTTCTTTTTAGTGAATCTTTAGTTAACTCCTAAATATTCCACTTTGGAAAAAATGTAGGAAACTAATTGGGCCGAAACTTGCAAAAGCAGCTATGGATAGACCTGTATGAAATTTACTATGTTTTCCTTAACCTATACACTGAAAAAAATTTCTAGTCAAAATGACTAGGTAGGATAGTACAGTTTTGATTTTGGCTAGTTAAATAAGGATTGACTAGGCAAAGACTAGTCAAATGACTTTTTCCCTAGTGCACTGACAAATATTTGACTAGAAAGCCTAGTAAAAGTACCATTTAGGGTAGTCATCCTATGGACAGTCAAATTGACTAGTTTACCTTGTCAATTTGACTAGTTGATTCTTTCAGTGTAACTAGTAAGGCCGCGAAGTTTAATTCTAGTTTCTGATTGGTTGATTTTCCGTAGTTTTGTTTGCATAATTATTTGACTGTACATACGAGAGATATTTTAACAAAGTTAAAAAATTGCACAGTTGATAGAGGGAAAATTGGTTTAAAATTGTAATTATTTTGTTCAAGTTTACGTTGATTATCGTGGTAAATTGACTTAACTCCATGGTGTTTCAGAAGTACAAGTTTAATATGCATGTTGTCTTTTGAAAATATTTTGGCTCCCCTGGCAAAACTATATAAATTAGAAATCAAACATTGCAGCCATAAATAATTCAAATCGTTCTATTAAATATAATCATTATTTTTAAATCTTCGGCATTGCATAAAACATTTCATCTACTTATCATGCTTATGGTACTTGATAATTATAAAGACATCTTTTACTGAATGGACAAAGGTTTCTTAAAATTTGGGGTTCCATTCAGTTTAGTTTGGCCAACTGCTTCCAGTTGGATTTGCCTGCATCTTATAGTTTGATTGAATACACGAGCACTTCGTTCTACAATGTTTGGAAATCGGATTGGACACAGATATTTTAGCTCTTTGGTCTGAGACCAACTTTTCTCTCCTATGAGATCGAGAAATTCCGGCCGTGATTTATGGGGTGTGAGATTACTTTTTCTCGCTTATGAGATAAAAAAATCCCGTGATTTAGGGGTGTGAGATTTCCTTTTATAGCCTATGAGATCGAGGAAACCCGTGATTTAGGGGGTGTGAGATTTCTTTATGTTGCACACCTCGTGACCAGTGCCTCAGTCCAAGCGTAAGAACGTGAGTTTTGGGGAAAAATGGCTACCTCTACTTCATTACGATTTTGGCAAATTAGTCTTATTTTATCAGTTTGAAACAACTTACCTTGGAGTTATTTGATATCAACATCCATTGAAATAAGTTTACGTAAAGAATTTTAAGCAGAATAGCTTATTTTCTCTATGAACTGTGTTGACAAAAGACAGGAAGTTCGCTTGGGAGATAACTCTTCTTGGCGCCAAATTTTTATTGAGTTAGAAAAAATGTCAGAAATAAAAATTTCATTCTTTTCAAACTTAAAATATATATAAATTTGAAATTGAACAATTTAAAAATAATTTTGTCAAAATTATGTCTAATATGCTAAATAAATCAAGTCAATAAAAAGGCTAAATAAATAATGCTAACTCAAGCTGATTTCCATACAGATTGAAAATAAAACATTTGGCGAGAGAAAGTATCAGTCCCCAGAGGAAATTCTCGAATAGTTGGTCTCAGACCCTCGGGCTCAGATATTTTTTGTCTATCCCTTGGCAGACCCTCGGGATGGACACAGATATCTTAGCCCTTGGATCTGAGACCAACCTACCTCGCCTACCACTGGGGAAAGATACTATATATCTCGCCTTCCCACTTTTATATATCTCACCAAGATGTCATGGATACTACTATAGTTCACTATAGTTAATTATAGTTAACTTAATCAAACTTTGCAGTGCTTCGTTATGTTCCGTCTTGTTCATTTTCTCCATATTCCAGTGTTTGTTCCCTTTTTAGAATTTTTGTGAAAAGGGCATGTAGGAAGGCAACTGCTTATTTTATGCCTTTTTGTTTCAACTATGAATATAAAAAAGGAGATGTGTCATGAATGTGCATGTGAACCACTTGAACAATGTTCTATAAGTCTTTTGGTGTAGAAAACTGTCTAAAAGGGATACATATTAAGTATAAATACAAATTAAGTATACTCGGTTTTTTTCTAGTTTTTTTTCCCTAAAAAAGATGGATATATTATATTTACTGTAGATGGAAAACTTTACATACAATAATAGTTAATCAAATTTTGCAAAAAACTTTGATCTTAATTTTATACCGCCTCGGTGGTATAATGGTTAGCGTGCTCGCTTCGAGTGCGGAAGGTCGTGGGATCGATCCACGGTCGGGTCTCACCAAAGACTTTAAAACTGGTATTTGCTGCTTTTCCGCTAAGCACGCAGCATTTTGGTTAAAAATAACAATAGAAATTAAACTTAAAATAAAGTAGTGGATTGATTCAGTGGAATGTGATTTTTTCATTATAGCGTTGACGTCGTTTTAATTCATAAAATAAATATAAATGCAACAGAAAACATATGCAAAGAAGATATTTATATTGTCATTAATTGAGACATAATTCCACACTCGTCGCAACTTCGGTCGAGTCCGTGCCCTCCTTGAGGTAGAGTAGCAAAGTCACCCGAGGTTTGCCGATTGATAATTTTCATTATGTATTGAGCATTACATACGGGTCCTTATTCCATAATTTCAAAATTTAAACCGAACGAATAAACCTATAAATATCGCTTTGTTATGGAAAATTTTATTCTTCCGTAATCAATATATTTATATATAGTAAATATTAGTGATTTAATTAAGTTATTGGCCCTGAATTTATAAAGTAAGAAAAAATGTTTTTCAAACATTAAAAAAAAAGATTAAATATTTTTTGGTAATTATTAAGAAATTATTGTGAATTAAAAACAACCTAAATGTTAATAAAAACATAAAACTATCATAATTTCTGAAATAATTCTTAAATTATGTAAACGTATATAACTTTTGTTGGTAAAAGTGTCACGCAGTCGATATATAAGTAAACGGGGAAGTTTTACTGTTGGAGGTGATATTCCACTGCGGCCACTCTTGACAATTTATGTCATGATTTGCTAATACTAGCAACTAGTACGTCTAGCACTACCATTACCTCTTGCTTTATGCAATACATCGCCACATCTGGCATACACTTTGTGTGTTAAGTAAACTACTGTGTAGTATTGCACAATCATGGCCCAATCAAGGGCGTAAGTTCCCAGTGGAGAATTGCCTCTGTTTAATTTTTACCCTTCAAATAACATTGCTACACCAGAACACTTATTGAACGGTTTTTGTCAAAATTTTATCGCTTTACACATTTAATAGTGTTTTTCACAATGTTTGTCAAGGTATGTTTAAACAAAGTTGATATTAACATTTTTTTTTATTTTTCAACATATTGCAGCATATCAGCATAAGAGCACCATAATCAATAAATTATTGACCGACTGAGTGTTGTTATGGTTAGTATGCTCTCCCTGATCGAGTGCAAGGGGTCGTGGGTTCGATCCCCGGTCTTGTCAAATCAAAGATATTAAAATCGGTATTTGGTGCCTGTCTTTAAAGCAAGCAGCATTTGGGAGTAAGAGCAAGGACTGGTCGACTCAGTCAGTAACGTGTCTGAGTAAGGTAGCATAGCTGTTGCTTTTGTGAGCTGACAAGTTAAAAATCCGGCTCAGCATGTCGGTCTTGAAAAAAACCAGGGTTCATTCATCATCACTCGTTATTGTGCCTTCGTCCTGAATATGCATGAAATAGTTGTCATTGGACGTTATATCAATAAATTATGTAATGAATGTTTATCTATTATCCATAAAGTCTTCTTTGTCACACAAAAGAGGCTCAATATGGTTAAAATATTAAATTGGACGTTTCAAGCTGAATCTTAAAAGCAGTATTTTGCGCGATAAACCTGTTGTATTTGAATGAAAATGGCTAGGGAAATTCCTATTGAACTTCATTTTTTTCATTTCGATAAATCGTCATAATAACTTTCTCTCCTTTTGGGATACTTTTCAAACGGCATCAAAAGTTGCTATTCAAGTACAATGGATTTGAACTAATCTGTTGTTTCGTTCTACAAAAACTTTAAAAAATACGAACTGATAATATTAGCAGCAGTTTATATGTCAAAACAATAATTAAAGAACATTATAACAAGGTACCAGGAATGCAAAAACGTACACATTATCGGAACTTTAATTTTTCACAAAAATCAACAATTTTCACATGAGCACAGGACACAGATCGACACCTGCAATATTTTTAACATCCGATTCGGTTGCCGGTAAGATAGTTTAATTTCTTTCTTAATTCCCCTTTCAGATTTTGTGATTGCCTTAAGAGAGAATAGCCGAAACGTGAGAGACTCAGTTCATGAAACGTACATTAGGTCATAAAAAGACTTTATAATTTTTGAACATGTTTCAATGAAATTGAACTGGGATGCCATTCAGAAATAATTCAGAAATGTACAGGTATTCATTGTTGCTGGTTAAATACCTGCATAGAACCTATATTGATTGCAAATACGTGGAGCATGTTTTTGGCAAATTTCGGTGAGAAAGGGCGAATGTAAGACAGTCATTATTTTGAAACGCATCAAGTCCCTGTGTGATACAGTTCTCCAGGAAAACCTTGAGGTGTTGTACATGTGTTCGGTTATGATGCCAGTTTGTGTGGAAATCCTCTACTAAATGAAAGAGTCTGTCTGGTCTTGGTAAAATATCTTCTTTGGATAATTTAGACAAATCTAAAATAAATGAATGTAGGTTTGTAATTCCTAGATATTATCACAAGTCAAGTAAAGAATACCTATGTGAGAGATTAAAAGTGCATAATGCAAAGAGACAAGACAAATTTGAAACAAACTAAAAGAAAATACAAAAACAACAGAAACAAAGGCTTGGAATCCACAAACTCCTTTACAAAACGGGAATGGGATCAGGTGCTCTAGAAAGCTAAGCATCCCCTGCCATCACAAGTCGTTCCATAAAGCTTATCAATACATCTTGCCAGAGCAAGACAAATGTTATTTATAATCCTAGGGGAAAGACCCATGTTTTCTAAACACAAAAAGAATATTTTAAAAACTGCCAAAAATATTTCAAATATGTAAATTTTATTATATGCACATCATCAAATATTCTAAATCAATTTTTAGAAGCCAAAAATGTTTATATTTATGATGTGGATTCCTTATTTTACAGATATTTTGTTTCCATTTATTTATATTAAAACGCATCAATTTCAACAAAATCTAATCAAATATCTTTGTTGGGCCTGAATCTGATAGAGAATCCCAGCTGAAAAAATAACACTTTCCATAAAAAATAATGCATGATCTATTCATATCTGATCTTGATAAAGCATCAAAATTTTTCTTAAGTCATGTTCTTACATTGCACCCAGATGGGATTATATGTAACTTTATGAGGAGAAGAAATTCGTATTTTATTGATCCAATATCAGCATTTTTTAAATTCGACTGTCATTTGGTGGACGAATGTCTCATGGATAATCATGCCACATCTATTTTTATATTGTAATAACTGAACATTCATTTTACGAATCGATATGGTAAATATGTATGTAAGGCTTCCCCTTTTCATGGCTTACCTTCAGACTAGAAACTAAAATAAAACATTTTTAAAACTAGAAACAGCAAAATGATTCTATATTCAGATCTCAATTTTATCTATTTCCCGAATCAATTGATATTTGTCTTGCAAATAGTTCGCAAAAGTTTAAGCAAAATCTTTAGATTGGTTGGTCGAACGAAGTGTAAACATTTGAAGTGAACTTGACGAAGGCTGAATAGTCTTTCCATAGTTTTAGTTTCCTAAGCAAAGTGTGACATAAGAAATGTTAATGTTGCATCTCTTAAATAAACCACCAAGAAGAAATTATATCATGGTCTCCTCGACTGGTTTTGCCTCACCTTAAAGCAAATGAGGCGAACATATAAATCTATATATCAGGCCCCAGACCTGTTTTGCGTAAAACTTATAACTGTAGCACAATAAAAGTATAACAAATTAACACTTTCTTACAGTTTTTAAATTTGGCTCCTAAGAAAAAAATTATTTAAGTTCGAAATTTTCAATTCACAAACTATTTCTTTTTTAAATTTAGAATTTTATGTTTGTTTATTCCAAAGGTTAGCCTCGTTTGTTTCGATTTTAATTTTTCTATTTGAAATATAAACGTTAGATACCATCCTCGTATTTTACTCTTCATAAGATGACTTACCAGCTAGGGGTGTTTCATAATAGTATAATACTGGATGTAAGAAGTTTGAAAGGTGTGCATATCTAGGTTCGGTGGCAGCTCTGTCCTCCCTGAAGACGTCTTCTACAGGACCATGGTAATCTTTGCCGTATTCCAACACTACCACTATCATGTTTTTCTGAGAGGTTGATACTCCCGTTGTGTCTTCAAATCTGTATATTAGATTTACTGGAAACTCTTCGAAGTATTCAAAAGTATCCCTGTAATGTGTGCAAGAAAATATGGTTATTTCGTTTTCCGCTATTTTTGAATGTCTAGTTTTAATTTCGTGATGAATGAAAATGATGCATTTTTCCTTAAATACAGATAACAAATACCTTTAACGTTAGGCAAGTAATTTTATTTAAAATGGTGAAATAAAAAAGAATACAATGCAAATCATTTGGGAAAATGAGATTACTCATATATTAAGGAAAGCTTGGTATTGTATGATTTCAGTTTGTGTTTTTAATAACAATGTGGAGGGCAATTAAGAAGAAATATCTTTCTTATTTCTTTCATATACTCTGATCACATTTAACGACGTGATTATGAAATAATACGCGACGACTTTCCAGCAAAAGCTGACATGATTACAACGGCAAATATCGGTGAACATCGCAGATTTAATCGCTGGAATTTTTCTGACAATTTACACGTTTTCAGAAAAAAATTTCTATGATAAGATAACATTTCCTAAAACAAATTTAGAAAATCACTATTCCGATGGAATTACAAATATTTTTACAGCAATTTTTCAAATGACCCAGATCGATACCAGGTGAGAGTTTTTACTCCATGTAGAAGGCTTCACTATGATTCTGAGATGAAGAACAGCAATCAAATCGCTGTTCTTTTGCTTGGAATTTACTTGTACATATGAGATTTTTGTGTCATGAATATTTACTCCAAATCCCCCTTTTATCCATCTAATAACGTTTGTTTGTGCCAGCCGCGGATCCAGTATTTTACGTTAGGGGGGCTGGTCCAGGTCAGTGCCTTGTTAGGGGACCGCCCCCCCGGAAGCTCATAGAAATCACGAAAATTTAGAGTAAAAATTTTATTTTTTTCGTTTTTAGGGCCTGAATCCGCGCCTGTGTTCATTAAAATGAATACATTTTTGGTTGGATGATTTCCTCGAAGTTTTATTACATATTCGTTGCGGACTGTTTGATACGTGTGCTTTGCGTAATGTTTGATTCGTACATGGACTTGTACTCAAGTCAAACATGATGGAAATGTTTTGTCACATTTTAGAACTTAGTTCTCTGTCTTACCTTACCCATTTAATAAAATAACATCAGCCAGCTGCCCAAACATTTGGTAAATGCCAGATGCTTCATTAATCCGTTTAACTGTAACTGCCAACAAGTCAGTAATACTGAATGTCTTTCTTGGCCACATTTCTTTATGATATCGCCATGATAAGATATTATGCAGAGTTCTAGCTACAATAGGAAAAGTTTTAAGATATGATACATTATAGAACAAGTAATTGACATTTTAGAAGAAACTGAACCAATCGTTTTAGATAATAACAACCCATCGTTTTAATAATAGATGGTTATGTATGCTGACCCTGCCTTTTGCGACCACCTGTTTTAAGAAGTATTTAAGAATACCATATTTAGAGTCATCACTCCGGATGTTTTTCGGTCGCCATCATGATTTGGTTGACCGGTACAAAATATCCATTTGACAGATGACAATGGATATCTTCCGACTGTCATGAAAACAAATCCGTTCGTATACCGAAGGTGGCTAACATCGATTGTGACTATACTCCGGCTTTGACTACTGTGTAACACGACGGGTGCTACAAGTGAGGCAGGAGTTGCTTACCCTTCCGGAGCACCTGAACTCACCCTGGTTTTTTTTTGGGTTCGTGTTACTCCAGCTCTAGTTTTCAGTGTAATGTTGTGTGCTCTATGTTTGTCTTTCGTTTCATTTTGTTTGCCATGGTCTTGTCTGTATTCCGACTTAACGATTTCTATCTGCCCCTTTGCTATCTTCAATTTCCTAATACTCTATCTCCGAACGTTTGGGATGAA
>JARWCS010352718.1:0-10993 GCA_034783895.1 Geukensia demissa
GGCAATTTTGAGTTGTAGAAGTTTAGATTGTGCATAGTTGCTGGAAAAGTAATGGTAAGGCGACAATTAAGTATAGCGGAAAGATGGCAAGCAGTTGGCATGTCACAAACGGGTTTACGCAACAGAAGGGTTGCACAGCGTGTTGGTGTGCACCATTCTGTGATTGACCGTCTTATTGGTCGTTTTCAAGCGACAGGCACGGTGGAGGATCGACCGCGATCGAGTAAGCCCCGCTTTTCTACCCCAAGAGAGGATAGGCTCATAGCCCGCCCGATAATTTTACAACGGCTGGTCGTATACCTGCCGGTTTGCCTTTCGAGGACCATGTGTCTGTTCGGACTGTAATCAAGCGGCTCAATGCTCAGCATTTGCGTGCTAGGAAGCCTATAATACGACCGGAGCTGACAGCACGTCATCGGATAGCTCGCTTGAATTGGTCACATGACCATCTCCAGTGGAATATACGAAACTGGAGACGTGTTCATTGGTTCGACGAAAGTCGGTTTCTCTTGCGTCCTGTGGACGCGTACGGTCGTGGTCGGGTCTGGCGGCACAGAAGCACCGCAGTTATCCTTGCACGTTCTTCAAGGTAATCTCAAATGGCGTTGGTTACCGTGATAACGTGCTTGACGCGTATTTGGTGCTACATTTCGACAACCACCGACTGGCCGACAGACCCATCTTCATGGACAATAATGTCAGACCACACCGCACCGGGCTCGGGTAGTACGCGCATTTTTGAAACAGGAGGCGATTGATTCTTTCGAGTGGCCTGTCATGTCCCCGGTCATGAACCCAATTGAACTAGTTTTGGATTTTATTGGTCGCGCGTTTCACGTTGTCTCAATATTGCCGAATTGACCAACGCATTAGTGGAGGGATGGCGGAGATTTCCACAAGACCGGCTTCGTCGTCTGGTTCTTGGAATGAGGAGGCGGGTACTGGAACTTGAGAGAAATCGTGGTGGTTATACGTGTTATTAATTAAATTTGTTTGATAAAGCTGCCCCAAATGTTCATTTAAAAGTTCTAAAATTCTTATGACCAATACGGTTTCTTATTCGGACCAATGAACACGTCTCCAGTATCGTATTTTCCACTGGAGATGGTCACATGACAAATTCAAGCAAGCTATCCTATGGCGTGCTGTCAGCTCCGATTGTTTTATGGCTCTTTTAGCACGCAAATGCTGAGCATTGTGTCGCCTAATTACAGTCCGAACAGAGACATGTCCCTCGAAAGGCAAACCGGCAGGTATACGACCAAATGTTAAGGTCAATTTTTGGCCCAAGAATTCGGTTGACAAAGAAAATTGGCTTATATCTATTATTATGTAGTTTTGTATTGAATAATGTGTATAAAAAGAAAATCAAACAGAATCTTTAGTTTAAATAGTTCCACAATGGTCACATGACACATAAAAAAAATTTAGATGTGAAAAGAAATTAATTAATTTGATGCAATATTTGATACTATATTGACGATCTTAGTATAGATCGCACAACCACATCACAACCAAACTTTGCGCAATTAAAGATCTATCAAATACAAATGTTTTGTTAAAATATCTTTGTGATGTTTTTGTGCGATCATATCATTTTTGACTAAAACAAGTAAAAAATAAAGTATTTTTACCAAAAATGTTAAATTCTTGTCAAAATAGTCAAATATACCTTTTCATTTTGTCGAAATGACGAAAAGTATTCAAGAAAAAGAAATTAATTATTTAAAGACGTTATTAAACAGCATTTTCACAAGAACTTAATATTGTGTCACAAAATCTAAAATTTGGGCAAAATATGGGGCTCAACGTACCTACTTCTTTAAGGTTTAAAAATATCCAAATCTTTCTTGTTTACATATCCTCTTGCATATACTATTGCAATATGGGATATTATTATTTTTAACCTTCTACTAGAAATAGGTAAGGCTAGACTTTGTCAAACAGGACGGGAATGGTCGATAATGTCTTCAGGATGATATTAAAAGTTAGTTTAAAGATTAAATTGAACGAAATTAAAGATTTGAAAGGATTCTATCCGGAATACAATGTTAGCAGTTGTTCAAAAAAGTGTTGGATGCACAACTCATAAAACTAGCTATCGGACGAAAATCTTAAATTGAACATTTTTGTAGCTTGAATTAAAATAATGGGTTGTGTGCAAGAATTATTGGCATTCTGGGTCAGAGTTTTGCATACAAATCTCCAAAATTATATTTCTGATTCAGAAAATGTCAATATTCCATATTTATGACCACGTGTATACAATAACGTCTCATATCCTAGTGAGAATATTGAATTATATAAAGGAGTAAATTAGACGCCTAGAAAAATGTATCAATTGCAGTAATGCCGATTTCTTCCATTTTGATATTTCTTGTTAAACAATGTCTGAGGCTTTGATTTACAGCAGAGAAAAAACTATTAACTTTAAAAGTACAATTAGTAATACACTGACAAAATTTTTTATATAAAATTAAACAGTTTTGATCACCTAATCAAAAATGCATGATGATTGAAACTGTATCATGAACCGCCTAAAACCAATTTAAATGTGTTTGGTTTGACCCAGCCGGGTATGGAACCCACGACCTTCTGCACCCGAGGCGAGCACGGATACCATTATACAACCGAGGCGGCTTTTGCCTTTGTGAAAGGTCGTTTGAATTGTTAAAGATTTCATATCTATTTTTAGATTATCAGTAAAATATGAAAATATGTAAATATTATTATAATCGATTTGTCCTTAACGTATATGTGCCTTATAACACTAAGAGCCAACTATTTGCATATTTATTTTTAACGTGTATCGCCTATTTTATCTAATTTTACGTGGACAAATAGTAAACGTATTCTGCACAACACTCATATCAGTCCATATAAAATATTTAGATGCTATTGCAAACAGTCATATGACGATAAATAAGTTCAGATAACTGTTTTACATCTCAAATGTCAAAAGTCAAGTGAATGTTTGAACAGCAATAATAGTGAGGACAGCTTGCTTCGAAGTGAGCTCAACTATAGGGTGTGAATGTTGTTTACTTTCAAGGTAATTGAATTACCCAGAATTCGCGATATTGGACTCCGAGATTTTTCTAAGGCACTATCTCAGCATAGCTCATATCCGTTTCGTATTCTTAACTCCCCTGATCTGTGCCACGGGTGATCTGCCATGACTACAACCCTTTATATGGAAATGTGCTAGAGTTTCCCTGCACGTGTCAAAGTCGTCGGCAAATAAATTATTTAATGACGTCATTTAAAGGCGTGGTTTATCCGACATCAGAGGAATCCCTCGTTACCCGTGGTTGCATTTACCCAAACAATAGCCTCATCGTCACACAATCAATAAACTGCGTCAGAAATAGTTAGAATTTGGTAAAAAAATATAATATGTCACTGGCAATAGAGAATCAATAAAAATATTTATGTTTACTGTAGAATATCTATGCAATAACTGTTTTACTGCATGAAAGATTCAATGGTGACTGCATTTGATAGCGCATTATCGAATTTGAGCACTATGAAAAACTACACTATAAACTGTATTGCTTTATTAAAGGATAAAATATCGCTCAACAGCAAATCTAGGCTGACAAATTGTTGTATGCATGCTCACAATTATTGTTAAAAATTGTAAACCAGAGAGGACTTCATAAGTATGAATTACTTGTGTCCAATCCATTTTGTTTTCTTTCAAATAAAATATGTTTAAACCAACACAGTCCTGAGCAACCATATGTTTGTATTATAGTTTTGAAACTTTTATAGATACCTACATTGTAATTAAGAAATAATTGATGACAGCCATAATTTGTTGGTTTTGTAACATGTCCTGGAGTTTTTTCACATTTATTTTATGGTAGCGATACTCGCGGACCGAAAATCCAAATGCGATTCTTGAATATCGTTACCAAATAGAAGAATTTCATCTACACAATACTCAAAAATTTTATCGATACATGAATTTCGTGACTTGATACTTGAAAATATTGACTCGATATATATTCGACACTCGATGAAAAGGATTCTTCAACGGTAGACTCTAACGTGTTGGCTTCATAGAAGATGAAGCTTTGATTTTAATGGTGTGGCGCGAATACTTTTGGTGACCTCTCACTGTAACTGTCATCGTCAATCTCTCTGTCGATGACTTTAATGTAAAAAATTGCGTCTATTTATTATTTACTTTTATCTTTATGATGTAATTTTAAATACTTTTTCACACATTTTAAGTAGATGACCAATGCTTCTACATTTATGTTGCCTAGTGCCATTATTTTATTTTTAAAACCGTATATAATCTGAACTTGTTTATACTAAACTTTACATTCAACAAAACAGAAAATGGTTAATAATGAATTCTGAACACCAATAACCCCATTATTGTAAAAAAAAACTGTGAAACTATTTGAAGAAATCGCTACCTTAAAATTTTGGAAAACACCACGGTTTGTTTTTTCTTCCATGCTTCAGTCAATTGTTTTCTTGTTCTTAGGTTTGTTCTCAAACATAAACTCGATTTTCCTTTTCTTCTTCTTGTATTTTTTTTTCGTCGCAGATATTAAGATGGCCAGTCTTTAGTATTAAAACATCTCACTTTTTGATTTTCCTTTAATCCTTGAGGTTTTCCTTAAATATTGTAAATGCTGTTATTTGATTGGTCAGTTTTTGAGTTGAGGAGATAGTTGAAGAAATCTTCAATCTGAGATGTTTTATGAAACTGAAGGAATCTTATTTATCAATGGTTCTTCTACGTTTTTATGAGCATCTCAAATAGTCAATCGATTTTTTGGATTTTCGTGTGCTTATTCAGGATGGTTACGTGCGTGCGTTCTCGCTTATATTATTCCTAATATGTTTTAATCAACCACACATCTTACAGACGTTTTCGTAAAAATATCAACATTTAAAGTTTTGAATGATGTGATATGTACTGTTCTTAGCTGTATTATGTACAGTTCATTGCTGTATTATGTGCAGTTCTTTGCTGTATTATGTACAGTTCATTGCTGTATTATGTGCAGTTCTTTGCTGTATTATGTACAGTTCTTTGCTGTATTATGTACAGTTCTTTGCTGTATTTTGTACAGTTCGTTGCTGTATTATGTACAGGTCTTTGCTGTATTATGTACAGTTCTTTGCTGTATTATGTACAGTTCTTTGCTGTATTATGTACAGTTCTTTGCTGTATTATGTACAGTTCATTGCTGTATTATGTACATTTCATTGCTGTATTATGTGTAGTTCTTTGCTGTATTATGTACAGTTCTTTGCTGTATTATGTACAGTTCATTGCTGTATTATGTACAGTTCATTACTGTATTATGTACAGTTCTTTGCTGTATTATTTGCAGTTCTTTGCTGTATTATGTGCAGTTCTTTGCTGTATTATGTGCAGTTCTTTGCTGGCTGTATTATGTGCAGTTCTTTGCTGTATTACATACAGTTCTTTGCCGTATTATGTACAGTTCATTGCTGTATTATGTACAGTTCTTTGCTGTATTATGTACAGTTCTTTGCTGGCTGTATTATGTGCAGTTCTTTGCTGTATTATGTGCAGTTCTTTGCTGGCTGTATTATGTACAGTTCTTTGCCGTATTATGTACAGTTCATTGCTGTATTATGTACAGTTCTTTGCTTTATTATGTACAGTTCTTTGCTGTATTATGTACAGTTCTTTGCTGTATTATGTACAGTTCTTTGCTGGCTGTATTGTGTGCAGTTCTTTGCTGTATTA
This sequence comes from Geukensia demissa, assembly GCA_034783895.1. Lineage (NCBI taxonomy): Eukaryota > Metazoa > Mollusca > Bivalvia > Mytilida > Mytilidae > Geukensia > Geukensia demissa. Next base: position 5,744 of record JARWCS010352718.1, read on the forward strand.
TGTGCAGTTCTTTGCTGTATTATGTACAGTTCTTTGCTGTATTATGTGCAGTTCTTTGCTGTATTATGTGCAGTTCTTTGCTGTATTATGTACAGTTCTTTGCTGTATTATATACAGTTCATTGCCGTATTATGTACAGTTCTTTGCTGTATTATGTACAGTTCTTTGCTGTATTATGTGCAGTTCTTTGCTGTATTATGTACAGTTCTTTGCTGTATTATGTACAGTTCTTTGCTGTATTATGTACAGTTCTTTGCTGGCTGTATTATGTATAGTTCTTTGCTTTATTATGTACTGTTCTTTGCTGTATTGACAACAATGATTGTTACTTTTTTATCTCATATTTCAGGAATTATTGGGTCTAGTGGACTTTTGTGGCACGAAAATAGAACATTTACATTTAATATACTTAAATCATTCGGTTTTGGAAAGCGGAGTCTTCAAGACAAAATCATCGAAGAAGTGCAAAAACTACTGAAAACTCTTGAGGATACCAAAGGAGAAATTTTTACTTTAAAACCACTTGTCCAAGGTGTATTTTCCAATATAGTTTTATCTATTGTATTTAATCAGCGATACGACTATGACGATCCAAAAATGTCCAAGATCCTAGATTTGATGCATCAACAACTCGCAGATAACGAATTTGCAGGTGCACTGGACATTTTGCCTATTTTAGAGAAACTCCCGGGTGATCTTTTTCATTCTGAGAGACTCAAAGCTGTTGAAAAAAGGTTGGAAGAATTCATGCAGAAGCATATAGACGAACATAAAAGGTCTCTGGACGATGACAACCACCGTGATTTTACAGATGCCTACCTGTCAGAGATTAAAAAGAAGGGAGAAAATGGAAATGATGTCTTTTTCGGTAATTAGCATACTTTCTAGGTAGTTTTTTAAGGAATACGCTAAGGCCCCAATTTTACTTTAAGTTTAAAAAATCTGTGTTTTAATAAGCATCTCTCTTTACAGCAAAAACTGTAACAGTTCATAAAAAACAAAAGGACAAGTCTCGTTAAGCCACGTGTTTTGGGGCTAAAAATTAAAGTGGATGATATCTATTAATCGTAATCGTTTGAATTGAAAATGTCTACAAATCTTTTAAAAAATTTTATTGGTTCAATAATGGTTATATGGCACTTAGAAATTGGTTTAACATTTGGTGCTCCTATCTGTGTCTACTACGTTCAGTGCCACGGGCCGACTTTGGTCCATTGTTATTTTTATGATGCAAAACAACGAATAAACGCCCACCGATGACTCTGCGCCATCAGGTCTTTTGTTTTGTGATGTCAGAATTTCTGGAAAAATCTTTCAGTTTCATGGTTGAAAACTGTTCTGAGTGCATGGATTTTTTTTAAGCAAGCAACTCAACATATATATAAATATATTAAAGTGTAGCGGGAGTCATCGGCGGCCATAATACATTGCGTTACGCTGCAGCGCTACATGACGTTCTTGCTGGACAATTTAGATGCCATATGTGAAAAGAAACAACAAAATTTGCTTTAAATAATGTAAATATCTTTTTTAATTCTCATGTAAGCATAGTTTATCATGTAAACACCATTGTTTTCCGAAATATGCTCTCCATCTGGGGAAAATGGGTGATTAACAGATTTGTGATTTCTGTTAATTTTATTATTAGCAGTCTTTTTTTTTTAAGATTTAGAGGTTTCTGATGGTAAAAATAATTCTTTTCATTATAAATAAAAAATTAAAGATATTATTTTAAATTTTGATTACAAAATGATATGATTTGCATGGTTTACATCAATAAATAACTAAAAAATCATCATCCTCGCAGATTCTTTGTATAAAAATTGATTTGCCCTTTACATAGTAGTTCATAGGTTTTGGTGCAATTTCATTATAATCTTTTGATGTTTTCAGGCCAAAATATTTCTTATTTTTTAACCCTTGAAATAAACTAAATGCATTTGCAAATCATACCTATTTATAATTTCTAATTTTATAATAACTGGCAAGGTATCATACTTCTGAAAAATATCCAGTTTGTAGGATTATAATTATATTACCATACCTTGTATTGCCCCAAAAGCAGAAAATGAAACATTTTTTTTTTCGATAGGTGTACACCACTACCTGGTCACCAAATTCCAGACATTTCGTGTAAATGTATATTTTCTTTTTTACTAGAGCACCAGCTTGTTAGGATATGCAGGGATTTAATATTGGCAGGAACAGATACGACAGCAAATAATGTTCTCTGGGCAGTTCTGCATATGATTCATAAACCGGAAATTCAAGAAAAAATGTTCAAGGAAATTAAAGACACAATTGGTTTGGAACGTGTGCCAGACATGAACGACCGGATTCAAATGCCATATTGTGATGCAGTAATTAATGAGACCATGCGTATATCTAATGTTGCGCCTCTCTCTGCCCCAAGGTCAAACCGAACAGAGGTCAAGTTCAAAGGGTACAGAATTCCCGCCAACTCCGTTGTAATGCCTTGCCTAGATTCTGTTCTTTTCGACGAAAACATTTTCCCAAAGCCCGAAGAGTTTAATCCTGAAAGATTTATGAATGACTCAAGCATCAATTCATTAAACAAGTTTGTCATACCCTTTGCATTAGGTAAGTTTAAAGAATTTTTACACTGTGTTATCATAAAGTGGGCTACCAATACTGGAACCACAATCCCAACGCTAGTGAGAACCCAACAGGTTACCTGTATACTGGCTTTGGTTGATCCGGATTAAAGTAAAGGGTAAGTCACATTGCGTTCACACTAGGTTTAATTGAATCCGGATTAAATTAATCCGAATTAAGTTAATCAGGATCAAACTGGAGTGTGAATAAAAATGTGGATTAAATCTGACGTCATAATTAATGTTACGTATGGTCTATTGATTTCGCGTTTCAATTTGAATCCGGATTAAGATAAGCCACATCCCAAAACTAGTGTGAACGCAACCGGTAACCTGTTAACGGGCTGAAGTTCAGTTCTCGTAAAACACTTTGCACAATCTTAGGGCTTGTTCACATTACAAAAGTTAATCTGGATTAACTCAGGTAAATGTGCATTAAGTAGCATTGCGTTCACCCTAGATTTTATTTAATCTGGATTAACATAATCCATATTAAGTTAATTCGGATCAAGTTGTGGATAAAATCTGACGTCATAATTAATAACGTTACTTATGGTCTCTTGATTTCAACGTTGTAATTTAAATCCGGATTAAGTTAAGCCACAAACCAAACTCTAGTTGAATGCAAAATGTTACCTGTATACTGCTTAAGTTGATCCGGGTCAAGTTAATCAGGATTATCTTAAGTCTAGTGTGAACAGGCCCTAAGCGTCCTCGTAAATAACGTCTTGACCAAATTAATTCAGAATAATGACGTTCCCGGAATTCCGTCGAATTTCTGAAACGGTTCATTGATACGTTTATGTTGACTATTTTCATAAATATATTCCAAGATTTTCGATTTTATGCTTGATGCTGTGTGTTGATAGAAGTAAATATTATGACCCTTTAGAAATCTTCCATATTTTGCCCTCCAACCATAATTGTGAAGTCCAAACAGATCAACTGTGAACAAAATATTAGTATTTTTGTATGTGTGATTTTTTTAACATCATTTCCCTAACTGTATATATAATAAAATATATGCGTATTATTATGTTTTTTATCGTTTTGTGTCATTTTTAAGAATCTGTTGAGGTAGATATATATCCAAATTCATAATTTTCGCTTGAATGATTATATATAAATATTGATAAACAATCTGTGAAAACCTTTAGAAACCCTTTTAATTTCTGCTTTTAATTTCAGGAAAGCGAAGCTGTCCGGGTGAAGTTTTGACTCGACAAGAATTGTTTTTAACCCTTGTTTCTTTGGTTCAGAAATTCAAGTTCCTTCCACCCGAAGATACCGGACTTCCAGAAATAAAGAGAATGTTTGGAATTATATTTTACGCTAAGGAATACAAGCTTAGAGTTTCTCTACGATAAAGAATTTATACATATTTGCGACACAGGATCATAGCCCTCAACTTTAGGAAAAAAATTGTAGAAATTTAAATATTTTTGAAAAGTTGGCAACATAGAAAGTTAACACTACTTAGTAAAATTACTGTAATTCAAAAATAAGCTTTTCTAAAAATTGCTCATTTACTTACATCGTTACCAAACCTTAAAGAGCAGGCATTTAACGAATTGAATTAACTATTTTTCAGTTTTATATTGGATGAGAAATCTTAAAAAAATCAAGGGAAATACCCTTATTGCAATTGCTGATTTGGGAGGTATAAAAATGATACAGTTACAGTCATTTAATGCTTATCTCAAAATAACTTGGTTAAAAAGATTGTTTGAAAATTTGGGTGGAAGGTGGCAAAATATAGACCACTTTAACGTAACTGCGTTCCTGTTATTGGCACTCGCGTATTTGCAACTTCCGGGTGGATAATCTTGACGACACAATGCTGGTGACGTCCCATTTAATTGTTCTTTGACGTCAATTTTGTGGGAAAGTTAATCATTTTCTACCCAACGTATACAACTGGGCATGTCTGAATAAATTATCAAAGGGGTCTATTCTTACTCATACATTAAGAAAGTTTAGAGGCGTAAGATGCTTTTCTTTTCAAAAGGAAAAAATTGTTCAGATTTCAGATAAAATTAACAATCCATTTTGGAAAGATTTCTTTTACTGTTTACATGTAGCAAAACCAGTTACAAAAGTTGATGTAACAGAGTATTTGTCTCTTGATATCTTAAATTGTATTTCTATAGAGAACTTTGGTTACTATATGAAATGGGATAACTGTGGTATTAATAGCTTGTGTCAAGATGATGATTCAAGAAAAGAATTTTTATGTTTCCAACAGAAACAGCAAAATACAGGCTCAAATAATTTTATGATGTATTATACACTTGTATGCCATGTCATATTAAAAAATATTAACGAGAAAATATTGGTCATTTTAACATTAGAGATTTCAAATCAGATGATAACTTTTTACAAGGTTGTGAACAGTAAAATATAAAATTTGTATATAGATTATTAGTTGAAAAGTTTATTCAGTTCCCTGTTGAAAAGTTTGTAATACTGGGGACTGGCCAAAAAATTTTTTTATTCTTAAAAGATGTTACCGTGACACATATTTGATAACTCATTTCTGTATAAAATTCTTAGTGTTGATTGCTAACTGTGTACTTTTTATAATGAGGCAGAAGAAAATGTTGAACATATATTCTTTGATTGTCCTGTAACACAT
>JARWCS010352728.1:0-10992 GCA_034783895.1 Geukensia demissa
GGGTAGTCTTTTGATGATAGATTTATCAGGGTACCCAGGTATCCGGGTAGTCTTTTGATGATAGATTTATCAGGGTATCAGGTAACCGGGTAGTCTTTTGATGATAGATTTATCAGGGTATCAGGTATCCGGGTAGTCTTTTGATGATAGATTTATCAAGACAGTAAGACCAAAGCAAAAACACATAAATTATTTATAATAAAATATTTAATGCTCTGTCACTGATATTTCAGGTTTAATAGAGCATCATTGATCAATGTGGGGTTTCTAGAAAGTAGGACAGATTGTGACTACATAGCTATGCATGATGTGGACCTTATTCCTGTGACAGAAGGGCTTCCATACACCTACCCAGAGTCCGGACCATTTCATGTAGCATCACCAGAACTACATCCATTATATCACTATCCGAAGTTTGTGGGAGGAATCTTATTGTTCAACAGATATCATTACATTCAAGTAATCATTTCTTATATTATTACATATAAATTGTTATAATGTAGGGTTTCAAAGTCTGCTATGTATGGTACTTTACACTGGCCCTATCAAATTTCTTTATTAACATTTGTCAGGATTGTCAAAAAATGCTGATGGTGGAATTACTTTACTTCTTTTTGAAAATGAGTTTCCTGATAGCTAACAGGTGTTAAATCCTCAAAGATGAAACTGGTTTTGGACAATAATACAAGTTTCTTCTTGAAAGTTGAAATCAATACTAGCTGGTGAAAACTCCTGAAAAGTGGTTTTCCAATCGTAAGGAGTTTAGATTTAAATTTGTACCTTTAGAAGAACAGTACCAGTTTCATCTGTAGATAAATTAAAATAAAAACTGTTCATCTCACTACACTAAAAAAATATCGGCTTTGTTCCTTGATGTCACTTGGAATTCAGAGAGAACCAGTATAAATGTGCCGATTATAATGCCTGTCAGGGATTGAACACATTCAGATTACAATAATAGATACCGTCACATTCAGATTACAATAATAGATACCGTCACATTCAGATTACAATTATATTAGATTCCAATAATTCTCTTAGTTTTTATTAGTCAAATATGTAGATATAAATATGACGAATAACAGATATGTTTTGATATGATATTGTTTTGTTACAGATAAATGGTATGTCCAACAGATACTGGGGTTGGGGTAGAGAGGATGATGAGTTGTTTGTCAGACTGAGGAAAGCAAATTTAAATGTAAATGTACCAGTGATATGAATTTTTTTTTAAAGGATTCAGAACTAATGTATTTATCCCAGCACTGTTGCTTGGACCATTTCCTCTTTTTAGCTACCATGTAATTTGAATTTTAACATGTTTAATGTCATTCTGACACTTAAAGATATTAAACTATTTAACTCTATAGTACACATGTATATAAAAATGATAACTGCTGTTGTCCTCCTAGCTAAACACGTTACTGGTATATTAGTAACATGTCAGACTAACTGGAATTATGGGAACATACTTTTTAACACAATTAGAAATATACAATGGATATATACAATGGACTATTTTTGTTAGTCAAACTTTTTTTACTATGAAATTTAACTTGGTAAAATTATTTGGAAAATTTCATTTTTATCAGACATTTTTCATTGTGCATTGACTCCTTTACCACATGGCCATGTGAGCTTTTCAACAAGTCAATGATACCAAAAGCATTGATGTTATGTTTATGTGCTGGTATTGCTTTACTTTGACAGCTATTTCAAAACAGATAATGCATATTTTATAAATATGTAAATTTTAGCTGAACCAGTGTGACTTAACCCATGTTTTTACGAGGATACTAATAATAGAAAATAATGGACACACTTGAGAAGATTTGTTTACTGGTGATGTGTAGCTGAAATAAAATTGATTGAAGTTAGAAAATAATAAAAATCTGACAGTAGCTTATGTTTGTTTTTGCACAGGTAACCAGACCAACTGGTATTACAACTGGATATAAAACATTTAGACATATTCATAATAAAAAGACAAGACCAAGAGATAACAAAAGATACTTTAATCAAACTCAGGTATGTCATATCTACATTTCTGTAAAAGAGGTTGATAAATTTTAGTAAACCACACTTTCAGTTAATATTCAAGAAAATTATTAAAAAATAGATTTTGCAACTTCACCAGGTTGGATAGAATATTTATCTAGTACTCAAGATAGTTTAATGTTCAAATTTCAGTGGATGATATACCTGTGTATCTGGATCTTATAGGTTGTATGAATTGTTTGGACTCAATTATGTCTCTTGATGAATTAACTGAAATGTGTTAAGATAGATAATTTATTCTTGTTTTTAATTTGAAGTGTTGAGATGCGTTACAAAGAGATAATAAGTGGGATACTCATATTAAACTTTCTGCAGCTTTTTGTTGTGTTGCAGTGTAATCTCCTCGATTTGTCCTAATACCTTTCCTTTTTCACAAAGATATGTTTAAAGACAAGTTTTTAGTGAAGTAGAGACAAACAGGTGTTTGTAAGATTAGAAAAAAAAAATGTCCACTCTGCTCTATGTATGGTAAAAATCATTTGTAGATATCAATAATTTATATGTAAAAGAAAGAAAAAAATTAAGTCATTAAAGCCATAATAAAAAAAAATAATCCTAGATTCTCTTCCAGGACCGTTTGGAAATGTCCCAGTTTTGTCTGAATCTAACCCGGAAGTATTGTGCTATACGACACATCCAGTCACTGAAAACTAAAAATGGAAGCATGGTACATAAAATATAAAAATCACCCCCCTCCCCAATTTTGTTGACAAGTTGCATGAAAATGTAGAAATTTTTTTTATTATGGCCTAAATTGTTTTCTGCACATTAAATGCAGTAATTTTTATCTTTTTCCTCTTTCTTTCTGTCTGCAGTTGACGAGCAGACTTGACAGGGAAACTGGTGTCAGTAATGTAAAATATAGAGTGGAGACTAAAACACCTCTGGTTATAGAGGGCGCACCTGTCACCATTATAAATGTACTGTTGCAGTGTAATGTTACACTAACACCATGGTGTCTGAAACCAGAAGATCAAGTGGACTTCTGGAAAAATCATTTATCAAAAGGAAGGATATCCAAATAGTAACATAGTTTTAATTGTAATCTCAGAGTTGAAGTTCATTGCATTTCTTTTAATTAGTTAATAAAAGAATTATCTATTTTCACATTTGTTTTTAGATAGGCCAAACATTTATTTTTTATTTTCAAAGGGAATCTTGAATTCTTTTAATTTCCTCAGAATTGTAGACATTTTTTAAGCCCATTATTACTAAGTGAATTCTTTTAATTTCCTCAGAATTGTAGACATTTTTTAAGCCCATTATTGCTAAGTATTTACAGTTGTAAGTAGCAGATAGAGGTTTTGCTTTTGGATCTTATTAGGTCTTGTTATGAATTACAAAAAAAATTAGAAGTTAGTTAGTATATGCCTTTAGATACATTAATTAAGTTCAGGTTTCTCTTTAATATTGAAGGTTTGTAAATAATATTTGATCAAGAATTTTCATATTACTGACAACTGTTGATTTACAGATAGCAGATAAAGTGACATGTAATTTTAGACCATTTAGAAAAAAAAAACATACAGTGGTCCTCCCCATATGAAACTCTCTCACTAAAGACCACTAGCTGCAACATTTGTTTAGGAACATCGTTGTAAATCACCTCTCCCCAAAGTCCCTTTCTGTAAGACCACTTTTCATTGCAGATGGAGTTCTATAAAAGGGGGGACTACTTCATGTTCATAACATAATTTTATTAGTGCAATATATTTTGTGTCATTATTATTGTGTATTATTATTCATTTCATTGTATCAAGTGATTTGTTTTCACATTATGTTCTCTATTATTTGTGGTATACAATGCCATTTTGTGAGAAAATTACATTTGATCTCGACCAAAATAAATTTCTTATGTCCCAGAATTTTCTTAACTATCATGACAATAAGGTCTTTGCAATTTTGAGAATAATTCTGAGACGGACTGGAACAGAAGGCAGATTACCTTTTGTATACCCGTACTGGACAAAATATATTCTCACCTGGTGTGAATGAAGACAAATATAATGCCTCCTTGTATTAAATAAGCATATATCATGACATGAAAGAATTATTTTATCTAACAGTTTTGAGTTCATCTCTACAAAAAATCAGGAATATATAGTACCCTATTGGTTACTGCACAGTTGTTCATGTTTAAGGTTGTATAAGATGTGCCATTAGTTTAATGTTACCTTATTTTCAAATGTTTCTGTTGAGGAAGCAAGATGTGATAGTAATTAGGTAAATATCCTTACTGAATTAGGTTGTTTTACACGATTTCTGGGAGATACAAACTATAAAAGCATCTATTGTTTATAATTGTGTTTCCTGCGTCTTGCAGAGTGACATAAAGGGATTACTATCTGTTGCCTAGTGGCAGAATGTTGTTCCATTTTTCTCAGCATCAATGCAGGTGAACTGTCTGATATTTGGCACAGAGCTTCAGTTTTCAACACTGCACCATGTAAGTTTCAGGTTGCATACTCACTTCCTGTTTCCCAAAACCTTGACCATTTTTTATTTAATTCTCCTAGAAACAAAGTTTAGTGGGGGTATATAGGAATCACCCATCTGTCTGTCCGCCAGTTCACATACCTTGTAAGTGATCTCCTCCTAAAATGTTCAAAGAATTTCAAAAAACTTCACATGAAGCTTAGACACAATGTTTAGATTTGCATATAGGAAGCTAATTTATCGGGCATCATTCAAAGGGCATATAATTCAACTTAAAGGGTACAATGGTACATTTTACATGGTGTGACCTTGTAAGTGAATCTCCTCCTAAACTGTTCAAAGGATTTCAGTGAAACTTCATTTGATGCTAAGACATAATTTGTATAGGAAGCTTATTGATCACACTTCATTTCAAGGGCAGATAATTCAACTTACATTATACAAATGGAACTTTGTTGAATGATTCTAGATACACTGAAGATGTGTATCTCCCATTTTAGTTTCATATTAAAATATGTTTCAGATTATGCAGATAGTTGAACTTAGTTATAGAAAGACATGGAGTTTGACATTATACATGTATCAAGTTGGGAGCTGGGGTATCGTTAGTGAGCTCTGCTCTCAGTATAAATATCTATTTTAAATTGGGGGAGGGGGTATGCATCTACACCAGAGTCTTATTGATGTTGAAAAATTTTCTATAACATTTTGTGAGGAACCACACAAGTTAACTTCCTGATATTTAGCAGAGAACTTCAATATCTATAACTAGAACTGTATCTTGTAAGCCATTTTGAATCTGTTGCATGTCCACTTCCTGTTTGCCAAAACATTTTTCACGGTCTTAGCTTGCGAGAAAAATTTCTGTCACATTTTCCCCAGCAATCAAGCAGGTTAACTTTCTTATATTTGGCACAGAATTTCAGTATGGAGAACTAAATAGTCTGGAATCTTTCACCTATCCACCATCTGTTTGCCGGAACTTAGACATCTTTTGTTGTTGGAAAGTTTCTGTCTCATTATCTAAGGAACCACGAAGGGTTGCTTCCTGATATTTGGCACAGACCTTCATTACAGATAACTTTATCATGAAAGACAGCTTTGAATCTGTTGCATATCCACTTTGTTTGCCAGAATTTTTTCATTATAACATGTGTATCCTGTTATTCCTTAGATTAAGTGTAGTGAAAAAATTTGAGCTCATGTTCAAATCTTTAATTAATGTAACTCCAATAAATTGTTGTGGATATAAGATCATATAAAGTAAAACAAAGAAAATGAAAGATTTCAATGTCTTTATGTATCTGGATGAGTGAATTTGCATTCATTTGATTGTATCCAGTGTTTTGTTTTTTTTTATTTGTGGAGTGCACTGCCATATTATATTACTCCTATTCCATACATTTTAAAGTATGCTTTATAACTTAAAACTTAATTTTAATGGTTCATTTAGATATAGTTGTAAAGATATATTTTATATGTATTCATTATGTAATTAACTCTGCATTTGATATAAATGTTCTTCATTTTATAGTTTTATTGAAATTTCATGATTATTGTTTGTTAAAGGTAATGAAAAAAATCACTTTTACCATAAAGCTTTAAAAAATGGCATGATTTAGTGATGAATTACTTTTAATACATGTATTTCTTTATATGTACTCAAATTCTTTAAATGAATATATAATGCTGTGAATATTTAAATGAAATCTTAGTTGTCATCTATGAAAAAACTCATTTTGCTGTTAATACTATTTTGAATAGTAAATATACCAACATTACTTTATTTAAAACTATATTGTGTGAATGGTGTTATTGTATGAGTGAAAGGAATAGAGAATGTACAATTGGCAATGTTTCATGTATGAGTGTATTTTGTTTTTATAATTATTGTTTTACACTGAATAAAAGTAAAAGACATAACACAGAAGTGCAAATTTTTGGTATGTTTCTTATCATTTTTACAGCTATGTACACATTTTATTTATAGTAAAACATACAAATTAATATGAAAGCAAAGCAAATAATTGTAGAGAGTGTCCAACTAACCAACCAAAGCATACCAGGATATACTATGGGTTTGGAATTTTTGTCCACCAAGTCTCTAACTAGACACCGATTGTTAGGAATAATGTACTCACTTAGTTGGATAATGACTGATGATTACCCGATGAATTCCAATATCAGAGTGCTGTGTTGTTACACCAGAGCCTCACTGACAATCATATCACATCATTTTTTATTGAAATCATCTCGATGTCTGCTAAATCTGCTAACTCTAAAGCAAATGTACTGCTAATTACCTTAAATGAACCCAATGATGAGGCTTCCTGATACATGTACATTGATGGTGGCTGAGTGGTATCTAGTTCTGTAGTGATCACTTAAGCTTGTCACCTTATATAGAATTTGAGTGTAGGTCCAGCATACAAAAATATTAAAAGGTTTTAATAGTCCATCCAATGTCCCTGTCATAAATGTTCTGTGTCATTGGAGGAAATAGTTTCAGACTTGTGAAATCCCACACAAAAGTTTTAACTGGGTTTGGCTGTAGGAGCTTTCTTTTTTTAAGTGAAGAATTGGGTACAATCTGAAAGATGACCAATGAATAACTCCATTTGAAGATATTGTTGTAGTGTCCCTTTTTTAACCTCTTGGAATGACATGATTATTTGACATCAAACATTTCAGTGTTTCACAAAAGCTGAATCAAATGTTGGATGTTGAAAAAATAGATGAACATTCAATGGATCTTGAATAGGAAAATTTGAAAAGCTGAACAATTAATTTTTTTGAAAAATACAGGTGATTAGCCATTATTTTGCAACCTGTTCTGGGAAGAGGAGACTGTCAAGACACCCCACTTTTTATCAGCGAAGGCCAAATCTGGAATACATGCCACCAACTGGTTTCAAATGTCAAATTTTATGCTTTGTATCACCACTTAGCATTTTCTTATGTGTCAGATGCCACGATTTACTTTCATTGGAAGAAAAACAAAAGCTCAGTTCGGGAACTTGAAAGTGGTTTTCTGCCCCCCAGCCCACTTTCAAAGGACACCAAATCTTTTGCTGTTTGGAATCAACCTCGTTATTTCTTGCAAAATGAAAGCAAGGTGTTTGGCTAATAAAGGATACAGTATCAAAAATTTATACCTTGCCAATTTTTTTCTTTAGGCTTTATTCCTATTGCATAGTTTTGACAAAATTAGGAAATTTCATGTTGAACTGACATTTATATAAAACAATGTCATCATAAATCCATGCTGAACAAGTATTGAAAAATTTAATGCACATTGGTGTACACGTTTCTTTGATAGCTATGTTTTTTCTGTTTAATTCTTTAATTGAACATATGATTAAATCTTGCATTTTTGTAGTAATATATTCATAGGTATACATGCAAGTCCACCATGTCATTTGTCCTTGACACCACATTCACATAGAGTGACTAGGGCCTGTTCAGATCTTTGTAGAAGACCAGATTAGGACAATAAATTAAATGTGATTATTTGTTATTAGATGTCAGTCTCCATCTGCCATTTGTCCTTGACATTTCCAAATAGCAGCATTTACAATTTTCATGAATGTTTCTCAATACTTTCACATGACAGACCAACAACATTTGGGGTAAAAATTCAATGACACATAGAATTTTTGGTATAGAGAAGGCAGAAAAATGAATGAACAAAATATTTTACATATATGGTCATAAGATGCATCTGTCATTTTGCATTTTCAGCAAGGAATCTCTTTAAAATATCAGTAAAAAATAAACCAACTCAGCCTAAGCTTTGTATTTCTACTGAAACAATCCCACTTTGGTATCCTGTGGATAGAAACTTCCCCGGCCTGACCCACAACTCGCCCCATCTATGATATATTTATTTCTATAATAGATTTGCTTTTGAGCCTGTGGAAAAGAAGGGCTTGATTTGTATCATGCAACCAGCTTATTTTTTAACCAATGTGCTTAGTAGAATAATTCTATTCAGTTTTCTGAAATATGAAATCCTTAGTAGCAAGATTTACTTATCCCTTCAATTTAACAGTACTGGTAAGTTGAAGCTATCAGACTTATGAATACAAGAACAACACTAAATTAGCAACATCAGACATTAATAAGATGTACTTGATCTTTATCAATGCAATCAAATAAATGTATAAAGATCTTGTTCCTGCAGCAGGATATAACAAATGTTAGATGTGAAATAAAGTTCATTACAAAGCTAATTTCTTTATGTCCATTAATCTTATTTGAACACAATCACTTAGAACAGATCTGGCCACGTTGTCAATAAATAAAACAGTAAAGAATTTATCATGACTTGACTTTCATTTTAGATGTAGAAGGTTGGTCTATTTCATGTTCATATTCTATTTCTACTTTGGGTCGTTTTCTAGGACGTTTTCCTTTGGCCTTGGTAATTTCCTCATCCGAGCTACTTTCATCACTACTATCTGTACCTAATGTGTTGTTATGGTCCTACAATAAACAATTCATTTGGTTAACTTCAACTTAAATACTATTCCTAAAAACTATTTACAAATGACCTCTGTTAGTGTTTATATCTTATAGTGCCCTGTTAGACTCAATGTATGTCTTGTGTTAAGTTTGTACTATTGTTACCAGTTGTCAGTACTTGCAGGATTACTTTATTTTTTATTTCACAATAACTCCACATAAGTATGAATTTAACATGTAGCAGGTTATTGATGAATAGCAAGTAGTACCACTTGTCTGGAGACTAGAGGAAGAATTGGCGAGGCTAACTGTGACTTCCAATGAATTTAACATGTAGCAGTTTAATGAACCACTTGTCTGGAGACTAGAGGGAGAATTGACAGGGCTAACTGCAACTTACAATGAATTTAACATGTAGCAGTTTATTGAACCACTTGTTTTGAGACTAGAGGGAGTCCTGATGGGACTAACAGCAACTACAAATGAATTTAACATGTGGCTGTTTATCAATGAAGGACAAGAAGTACCACTTGTTTGGAGACTAGATGGAGTCTTAACAGGGCTTACAGGGACTTCAAATGAATTGGACTAGAGAAAGTCTTGATGGGGCTAACAGCGACTTCAAATGAATTAAACATTAACAGTTTATTGATGAATGGCAAGTCATACCACTTGCTTGGAGACTAGAGGGAGTCTTGGCTGGCCTAACAGCGACTTAACATGTTCAAGATAAAGAGCAATGAGTGTTCAACATATTGTTGACTATCAAGAACACTAAGTTGGTCATTTTGAGCATGAAATAGAATGCAAATGTTTTTCTTACTGATTTACAGATTATCCATTTTGGGGGACATGTGAAGTATAATTTCCTTTTTATATGTGCTTACAGTAAAATATTTTGTGTTATAATTAATTTTCCAGTAGAGGCTCCACAAAACTGAGAGTTTGATGTTTTATGAGGAAAAATATTGTAGAAAATTTTAAGATGAACGTTATTATCAATTTAAACTGATAGAAAACTAGAAATATGATCTATTTCTTCACAAATCCTTTTGAAAAATAAGAACAGAGAAGTTAAATTTTCACGGGACAAACTTCAATCAACATACTGTTGACAATAAAAAAAAAAACACTATGGTGCTTATTAGTATAGAAAAGGGAGATGTTGTATGATTGTCTATGAAACAACCATCTAAAAAGTGCAAATTACAAAATCAGGACAAGAAAAATAAAAGGTCAGAAATACAGAAAGAAGGAGTGGGGTGGGACTGAACAGGGCTATAGATTTTGACTACCACTGGAAAATAGAAGGGATGGGTGGGGACAGAAAGTTAAATTTTTTTGAAGTGTCCATAGACCTTCTTTTATATGAAATATACAAAAGGGTACTTTAACTTGCAGCGATTGTGGCATTCTCCGAACAAATTACCCACTAAGGACCAGGGCCAGGCTTCCATATTTTAACCTGACACACACCAATGAGAAGATCTCCCCTATCTGCCACCTGTAGAATATGCTAGAAACAAGCTGGAGACCACTCCATTGCCCAGAAGATAAAATATGAGGCTATTCAAAAGTATCAATAATCTGCCAATCAAGCTTCCAAAAAAAGGAAACAGGAAAAGACAAAAGCAATGTCATTCAATGAACTAAAGGTTCCTGGATTAAGACAGGCACATATATTATGTTGCAGGGATAAACATGATTGTGAGCACTCAACCCACCTTCTGGGACAGGGTGTCAAAAACGCCAAAAAAACATACCTTAACCAGAGGCTCCACAGAGCCTGTAATTGTTCACCTGGCAAACATGGAATTTTTTTGTTACACTGTCTGCATGTTTGCAATTTCATATTATTGCAAAGGACTAACTGATAAACATGAACCAACCAGAACACATTGTGAGAAATATATAGGGATCACTCATGACATGTTAAGTTTCATGTGTTGTTTTGTAAGAACTACGTATGCACCGTAATATGATGGCACGAAAAACACAAATTTGGTAAAGGACCATCTGCTTGACATTCCTGCT
>JARWCS010352749.1:0-10991 GCA_034783895.1 Geukensia demissa
TACTGCTGGTTACAGAAATCACATTCGCGGGTTACAAAAATCAACCGTTTTTACGATTCGCACTTTGGATATAGTGGGCTTTTAGTGCACGTCTCTAAAAGTGTTTCGTGTATGTCGTACGACTTCGTGCATTCTTGTTTAACATGAACGTCTCAGACGACAGTCAACTTGTAGATTTTGAATTTCTACATCTCCGAACACATGTAAATGGTAAGGAGCATCAAGCATTGGAAATAGTCAACGTGCCCCTCTCAAAAAATGGAAAAAGTCATTATTTAATGATGATTAAAAAGTAAATAGGAACAAATTAAGGACATAATAGTACAATTAAAAAAATATGAGATGGACAAATTTCTCCTAACAGATATTGATAGAACTCGGTCTCAGCATTTACAAAATTACGTACATCTAACAGCTGGATTATATAGAATTGGGAAGATATAAAAAATGAACCTGTGGAAAACAGATTATATTCCTTGTGCAAAATTGAACCCGAAGAAGAGTTCCACTTTATAATAAAATGTAATTGCATGTCAAAACTGCGAGAAGATTTATATAACAAATTGGCTTCAGTTCACAGAAATGAATGATCATGGAAAACTTAACTTAATCTTTTCAGATAAAGATATTGACATTTGTTAAATATGTGTATCTGGGGTATACAGAATGTATAGATTAAATATGTACATGAAAGGTTTAGAGTCGCTCTGTAAGAAGATGTAAATTAGGTGTTATTTTGATACCAAAAATATATTGAAATAAGTTTATAATTACACTTTACAAAATATGTAAGACTGTTAAGGCTAAAAAAATTAACCCTACTTACCAATTTATAGCAAGATTATTATTGAAATTTTAACCAACATGCGGGATCAGGGAGATATTGACGACACCACTCTGGAATATCTTAAACCAGAAAATCCCAAGGCTGGCAGATTCTGTCTTCTGCAAAAGATCCACAAAGCCAACTACCCGGGTAGACCTATCGTGTACGCTAACAACCACCAAGCTGAAAAATATCTGAATTTGTAGACTTCCACTTTTTAAAGACCACACGTGGAACAATTACCATCACATATAAAAGACACAACTGATTACCTACAAAAAATGGAAAAGCAATACAATATTAGTATCAATGGATGTCACTTCCCTCTACAAACACTCCTCCTGCTGATGGCATTTTAGCTTGTAAAGAGGTCTAGGAACAAAGCCCTATTCCGATTCCATCTACAGAATGACCACTGATATGTTCACAATGGTGCTCAAATATAACAATATTAATTTTAGTGGGGAACACTACTTACAAATTAACGGAACGGCTATGGGCACAAAAATGGCCCCATCTTATGCCAACATTTCTATGGGCAAACTTGAAAAAAAATTCTTGAAACTTCAATACAAATACCCTTGTCGTGGTTTCGTTTCATCAATAATGTAGATACAAAGTGGATTGATACAGAAGAAGACCTCGAAAAATTCGCTGCCCATGCCAACAGTATGATCTTTTCATTGATATATATTTTATCTTATCTTATTAAATTAAAAGAAATATTTTTTATTGGATACAAATATTCAAATGTCCAAAGCTTTTATACACGCACACCAGACTTTACTTAGGTAGTAAATTTCTTAATAACTCCTTTCCGACTATTATCTTGTATCGTGTATTCTTAAAAAATTAATCATTTAGAGTTTTTCAGTTTTCTTATTGAAATTTTCGTGATTTTCATTAGATGCAACATTCACGGGATCACATTCCACGTAATCGATATAACGAGTTACGCACGGAGGACCCGACAGTCAATTATCTATATCGGAAAAGGAAGTGCCAATTCTCATACACTGCCCAATCTCATACGACAGCGGTACAAAATATCCATTTCACAAATGACAATGGAAATCTTCCCATTATCACGAATACAAATCCCTTTCCTATAACGGTTGTGACTAACATCGATTGTGACTATACACTACTCTACTGAGTAACACGACGGGTGCCTCTATTAGAGATCCCACCGTTCCAGAGCACCTGAACTCACCTTGGTTTTTGTAGGGTTCGTGTACACTAGAGTTAATTTTTAGTGTAGTGTTGTGTGTTTTATGTTTGTCTTTCGTTTCGTTTTGTTGGCCATGGTCTTTTCTGCCTTTCGACTTAACGATTTCTGTCTGCCCCTTTGGTATCTTCGAATTCCTTTTTTTCACATGTTAACATGCTTCGGTCGTATCATGCTGCGCTTGCGAAGCACCTCATTTTAAATCAGGTGCAACCAAACTTTAAAATTGTTTTTCTATATTTATAATAGAATCAAGTAAATGTTTTCACTAAAGCACTTGACCTAATAATTCGCTGGTAATACAGTTATTACGTTCATTAAAATCCAAAACATCGTCGCATGCACGGGCAAAATGAACAAGTGGAGAAATATGAACACCGTATTCAGGAAGAACTTAAGCCAAAGGGACGTCCCAATCAGGAAAGAGAAAATTTACAATAGTAAAGGGGTAGTTGTCTCTCCTGTCATATATTATATAGTTTTGATTAGAAACATCTTAATTCAGAAAAAGGCAAATGCTGCTGTCTTGATTAGCTGATGTTCTCTGCTCAGTTAAAAAATAAGAAGATTTTAAAATGGTGATGGTAGCTTTTAAGACTCTCAATATTGGAAAATAAATTAGGGAAAATTGGGTTACTGAGCTCGTTTTAAAGATATAGGCATTTAAAAAATTGTGGGGATAAAAAGTTCCATTGAATAACAATTATGGGTGTCATTAAATCTTGTCAAATGGCATTAAAGTTGTTCAATTAAATCATGAAAAGAAAAGTGGGAGGGAGGCACTGGGTAAAAGGGGGTTAATGCTATCAAATGTATACAACCAGTTAGTTCGATCATCTGACAAAATGGGCAGCGAACATCCGTAAGTATTCATAATGTCGAGTTTTCATCATCTTTTACCACAATCTTATCAATTTTGTCTAAAAATTCAAACGATTACTTTTGAAACAATGTCACCTGACCGAAGAAAACCAAGATTGTAGAATTTGTTTTTTTAAGAACCTTCCAGTAATTGACTATATCACACATAAAACCTTCAAACAACACCTTCATAGATTTTTAATAAATTTTCAAGGAGAGATTTCTTACGAAGAAACAGTATCCTCTCAAAAATCCTAACCGGTATATGGTTCAACTTAACTGTATAATGGAAAAACTATATATATAATTTCACTGGACAATGGATGACCACTGATGGACATCGACGCCAGAGGTATAACCTCGAAATACGCTCGCAAAATCAGTTTCCGATTTTGAGAACCAGGATGTGAATCCTGGTGCGATTTGATCATAAATGTAATGACTATACCTAAAAAGTAAAATTTACATGTTAAAATTATAAAGAGAAAATTTATGGCATGTCCCTGATGTGGTGGAAGATGGGGGATCGGTTGGTGGGAGATGGGAGGCTGAGGGTAGAGGTTGGGAGAAAAGGGGTTGGAGGTTAGAAATTGTATCCCATCTGTCCGCCCAATCCTTGATCGAAAGGGAATCAACAAAATACTTCCAATAATCCGGACTAAACGCGCTCCTAGCCATCCCACAACAGCAAGCAAAAACACCAATGTATTGGGACTGTCACAGTTAATGCGATGGGGTTACTTTTTTGTTAACAAAATGCATGCAACATCAATAAATTAAAATCAAATTTAATAACAAAACCTTAACATATCAACAAAGCAAAAAATTAAAAAACGGTAACAATAACAAATAAACTGGTTATCAACAATAACTTGTCATAACCTAGTTATTGACAACTGTTGCACAGCAACAGCATGCAAAATGTTTTCGGAACCACCGCTGGATACGACGGAATGGATTCAGATTTGTCGTGTTACTATTTTCTACCGGCACTGGTATAGGTGATCCTGATGGCATCGGTGGCATTTCTTTTCCAGCAAAAAATGGTTTCAGACAAGGACGTGGGGGTTCGTCAATTTCGTCCAAATCAAGAGTCTCCCACTCATCATGAGATGTGGCGGCGATTTTCACCAGTCCTGGAAAAACAAACAAAAAGCTATTCTGAAAACAATAAAGTATGTACGATTAGGCATGGTCATGCTGACTTCACCGTCTGTACAAGATTTTCGTGTATTCTATAAATAGACTTGATGATACTTTTATTCTTCTAAAAATAACTGTATGCTCCAACAAGAAAAAATTGTATAATGCTCCAGTTCAAGTTTGATAATGGTGATCTAAATTTTTTACCAGCCTGTAAATTGTTTTGGTCTACTGAACGTCTTCTTATTTTTTGTTGGTTTGTTTGGTATAACCCGTGTACAACAGTAGTGATATTTCAAATAAAAGCCATGCATTATTAATATATCAGTTGGAGCGAGAGATAAGGAAAAGAGGGCAAGTCAATAGCTAAGGCCGTAATTAAGACAAAAACGAAACAGATCTGTAAATTTTCAGAAGTATGGATCTAACCTCTATGTAAACGGAGCAGTATTTTTGATTTAAGCTAGCTACTTTCCACTTCATGACAAAGAAACGAACAGCACAGCACGTGCGAAGATAAATCGCTACGCTACAGGAAAAGATCCATATCATCATGGAAACCTATATGCCATAAATTTGCCTTGGGACTACTTGACTAATCCTTCGGTTTTATCTCACTTTCCTATTATGGTCACGACGATTTTGGTACAGCGACCACTATAAAATTTCTAAAACAATGACTTCAACCGAGAAACAGCCTTTACTTGTTTGAGTACTAAAATTATGAGCTCTGGGTCAAAATATCTGAAGTTGATGTTAGTTTTTGAGTAAAGTTTACACTCTGAGATATGTATACTGCAAACGATCAGGTAGATGAAGTGTTCATATTACTTACGAATGACAATGGTAATGCCACTTTTATAAAAGATTGATTGATTGTTGGATTGTTGGTTACATAATGTCCATTTGAACATATTTCATTCATATTCAGAACAAAATAAGTTCAGCAATTATTAAAAACAAAAAAAAGAGGGGTGGGTGGGAACAACAGGACAATAACTTATGACTGCAACTGAAGAAGGGGAAAATCGTTCCCTTATTCGAAATCAACAAAGGGGTTTTTACGTACTGGGTCAGTGAGGCATTCTCCAAACACTGGCTTTCCGTATTATAAACTGGCAACGACAGGGCCTCGATCCCCTTTATTTGAGACTTGGGATCGCGCTGGGTCAATTCGGTAGTCCGAGATTTTTTAGCCCCCTTAAAAAGTCTATTTCGAGACAAAAAATTTGTTGTATAAATGGTAAATTGAAATGGTAAATTGTATGGACAAAAGGTGATGACCAACACATCTAATTTAGGAGACGGGATTTCGGGTTTACAGTAAGATTACCCTTTTGTTCAAGTGTCTTTGACTTCTGGTTCTGGTGAATTTCTGCTGGTTTTGGAAGATCAAGATGTCGTGACGTTTTTCTAACAGTCAATGACTTGCTACGCTGTAATATAATTACGAGAAATGTTAGGCTAGTAGTCATGCATCGGAACAGTAGAATGTGATGAAAAAGAAATATTTGCACATCGCTATTTCCGTAGAAAAATTTAAAGAATAATTTTTAAAAGCAATTGTATTATCTGTTAAATAGGCGAACCAACCACAGGTACTGAATCAAGAAAATTTTACAGTTCCGTTTGTTAGTATTTTGGATGTGAATTTGAATTTGTTCGAAGTTCAACATGTATATAGAGCACGTATAGTGTATCCAATAAGGCGAATGCCCAGGCCAGGGTTTATTTCATTCAGTTTTTGTTTTCAAACTGCGAAAATTAATAAATGCCGTAGTGTAGATTACCTTGAATATTTCCACTGCCAGACATCTCAAGGATTTCTTCTTCACCACAACTTCACTGCGTGTCTTCTCAGTTTGAAGCGCTGAATTATGAGAGCGTAAAAATGTGTAAATATAACAAATAAAACAAGATATTCATGCAGTCCATCAAAATACTCATCTTTTTAAAGAGAAGGACTCTGCTTACTCTTCCTGAGCACCTGTATTGACTCATGTTTTTAGTCCAAAAACATAAGTGTTCGATTTTTTATTTTCTGTGAGTGATTTTTGTGTTTAGTCTTGGTCTTGTCGGATATATCCTGTCTTTTGAGATGTCTGCTCTTGACTGACTTCTCTGTTTAATCTTGATTATAATATACCCCTTGTCGCTCTGGAAACCAAACAGACTCGGTCACAGATCATGTCCGTATGCTTCTAATTTTTGCAAACAAAACATTCCTCGGCAGCAACCAAAGTTGTTTATTTTATTTTGTTTTATTTAAAAAATTTTTTATTTTATTTTGCCATGTTTATTTAGATCTCATTATTAAGTCGGGTTAATGAACATGATAAAAAGGCAATTGTGTTTGTATTCGTTTATTTTCCCAATTTTCACTAGGCCATCACATATACTTATTTAATGTTAAATGCATAAAATAAACTTGCTTCGTAAAAATAGGTATTACTGACCATTTTCTGTCTTTTTGAAAGCTAAAGTACTGCTAAAACTTCGGTTTTCAAATTCATCTGTAGCATAGCCTTTTAGGTAAAACGGTAGAGGTGAAACTGATCTGAGGTTGTCTTGTTGGTATGGCAGAGGTGAGATTGTTCTGAGGCTGTCTTGTTCGTGGGGTAGAGGTGATATTGTTTTGAGTTTGTCCTGTGGGTGAGGCAGAGGTGAGACTGTTCTGAGGTTGTCTTTTTGGTTGAAAACGGTCAAAGTCCTTTTGCTGAACCTTTCATCAGTGCTTGTACTTGGTTCCTAAAATCAATATATGGAAATCTAACATGCAATGACTGTAACATCAAAAAATCTATGGTCAATCATATCTATAAAAGTACGTTAAACTAATGACTGCGACAAATTGGTTTATTGTTTATGAAACTAAAAAATATTGGGTATACAGTTGCATAAGTACTGGAAAGTCTCGTATCCATGGAAAAAATAAACTCCTTATCCCTCAGTCAAGGTTCAGTATATCTTCAAAAATTTCATGTTGAAATTTGTTATTAGGTCAGTTTTAAAGAGATCAATGATATTGCGTGTTACTTATGAGTATCTCTCAAACCTGCCCATTCCACGCCCGGTCTTCCATCAAGCTGCAGAAGCGGGCGAGACATACAATGTGTCCACATTTTTAAGCAACTTTTAGGGAAACCATATAACGAGGCAAAGTGTTTTCATTATCTATCAACCTTTCACAACCCCCGGTCGCGGACGGGGTATAGAAGTAGGCCGTTCGGTTTCTCCGCCTGTAGGTAGAACGCCTGCTAAACTGGCGTCCGTTGGCTGGTCGGGATGTATGAATATTCAATTACACTAAAAGTAGCCTGGGTTAAGAAATTGGTTGCTCAGTTTCTCCGCCGGGACCTAGAACCCCGTCCGTTGGTTGGGAGGGATGTATAAATTCTCAACCCGTCTCGGACGGGAAACTTACCACCGTGCCCCCTGTTGGGAAAATGGGACGCTCTCAGCACATGAAATATCCCTTTGCAACAACTAGTCCGTAGGTGATCATTTGCTTAGGTTAAACTTCCCGCTCCTTCCCAAACAGTCCCAATTTGGCATCCTGTGGCTAGTAAATTCCCCTGTCTAACCCCTTCTATGTTTTATTGTTCGATAACTTGTTTTCGTCCTGAATATGCAGTAAATATAATGATCTTCTGGGGCCAGTTGTTCAAAAGTTAACCACTTTTTTCAACTTCCAATATTAACAACACTGTAAACATTTCAAGTCTAAAATTTTGTATGCAGAGACATCTTCAGCGCTAGAACTTAAGTCTAAATTTCCACCAAAATATACTGATCCATCACTAATAAACAGGCATCTGAAAAAAGTGAATAACTTTAGAACAACTGGGCCCTGCAGAACGTTAAACATCAGTCAATCAATCAACCTTTAACATTTAGCGATGGAATATACTTCATTCCCCCTTCCAAAGCGTAATGATTATTCCCTTACAATACCTGATACAATGATGGTGCGTAAGGTTTTCCCAGCTTTTTATCCAGTGTCTCAGCATTCATTTCATTCTTTGTCCTTTTTGGTTTTACAACATTTTTCTTTGGAGAAGAATCCCGCATAACATCGTCCGTGGTGCCAACATCGAAGAAGTAGTCCCATTGTTTTGCCAACTCTTCTTGTTGTTTCTGTATAGCAAGTTTCTCCTTTTCTTCGTTTCTGATTCTTTCTCTTTCAAAAGCACCAACAAGTTTTGTATATTCTGCGTCTCTTACATGTTGGAAGAAACTAACTCTTTCCTCCTCTGGTGCAGTTTCCTCCTGATTAGCTGGCCCTGGTTCAAAATTAATATTTCCACTGCCACCTGAAAATTATATTGTAGACACATTATAATTTTAAAGTCAAAATATCTAGATATTGTTTGTCAAATTACAAAACGGGCAAATTTTTTTACGAAGATACAGGGTGAATCAATTTCAAACAGGAGAATCAGTGAAGACTGGTAAAAGACGAACAGAGTACAAACTAGCGAAACGAAACATACTAAAATAACAATAATGAACGGGTGAATCAATAAATTCAAAAGGGTATCCACTAGGTGACTCAACTAAATAGATAGAAGGCGAAGCACGTAAATAACAAAAAAGCGAATAATAAATAATAGCGAATTTTAAATATTTTACAAACAGGCGAAACAATAAAAGAATCAGCAAATTTCAAACAGGCGCAATAATGACAACCAATATGGAGTTAAGCTATTAATCTTGAACACGCGAAATTGTAAATGCAGATACTGTATAAATTCATTAATTACAAACAGGCCAATAAAGATGATAAGGGATGAATTAATAAATTACCAACAGAGGATACGTTTGTTTAGTTTTTTGTTTGGGGTTTAATGCCTTTTTCAACAATATTTCAGCGATATCGCCGCGGTCAGTTTTACTGGCGGAAGAAGTCGGACTGCTCGGAAAGAATCACAGACCTTGAGCAGGCAAACTAACAAAGTGACATCACGTGCAATGTGCATCGAACACATCCTTTTTCGTTTTGTACAAAGTCAGACGAGAACTCGCGCCGTAAAGGACATAGGCTAGTGATCTGTTAAGTAAGTTTAAATCAACTATCTAGACCACTCGACCACCCAGACTCCTACATAGATACGATTACAAACAGTCGAAACAAAATCCACAAATTGCAAGAATGAAGATCAATACGACCCGAATAAAAAATTAGCAGAAAAATAAATAATATGAATGAAATATGTTAGATATACTGGCAGGTGAGGTTCAAACAAATGCACAGACGAATCAGTGCAGGTTTATATAGGATAAAATAACAAATTAGAGGTTCAACTGTCAAAAAATGGCAAATCCCTTAACTTTTTTATTTCGCGCTTGGTAAAAATAGGCGAATCCTCGGATATAACACATTTGTCAGTTCTGTTGCTGGGTGATGTCGAAGTTCAGTTTTACGTCGAATGTGCTGTATTGGTGGTATGGTAAAACTAAAGACCAATCGATCACTCACGATCCCGATTTCGGAATAGTCAATCTGCGTAAAAGATATTTATTGAAAATAATTGGAGTCATTCACAAGATTTTAGTTTTAAAATTTCGTACAAATCTACCCCATTTACCTGCTTTATCAGATTCTAAATATTGCATTTCACTACTTTTTCCAATTTCCTGCTCCTCTGTGTAAAAATCGTTCATGGCCTTTTCACCACAAGCAGCATCAAGCACCCAGCAGATAAAGCTTCTAAAATTTCTCTCGAATACCTCATCACCTTCTTTTTCAAACTCGAAATCCATATTTTCACTCTACAAGACAATTTTCCTTAATTAGGAAATTATATAGATATTATATAAAGAATTTGCCCGATAAACGTGAGATGGAACTAGGTGTAAAGATCTGAATTAGATAAATAAACTTCTTAAAGTTCAGTAGACCATTCATAAGGAACTAGGAACAGTCAAACCCTTTTGCTAGAAAAAAATGCATTTTTCATTACTATTAAGCTTGCAAATTTCCCGCAAAAATTGCCAACATAGTGAAAATAATTTGATATAAAAATATGCCGATTTTTTAACAGATGTTTTTTTTTTCATTTTTATTAATTAACCATAAATTTATCAAAAAGACATACCTTGTTATTTTCTATAATTCCTGTTGTAAAGGTATATCGCGCAATTCTTCTAAAACTTCTCGATCTGTCAATTTACAACCGTGCAAACTTTCGCTAACTACAACGTTTCTATGCTTTATAGTGACGTTAACGTCGGACCTTTTCTGTGCGCATGGTATGGTTAAACCGGATGCGCCGATTTTTTTTTTGGCGGGGGGGGGGGGGGGGGGAAAGTTAATATCGGACCCAAAGGACTTGTTTATATGTTTATTAAATTTAAGTTTTATAGATGTTAAAATCTATATTACCATATGGTTTCATTTAAAAATTTATTTATTTATTTAATGTAAGATTATTCGAGTTGGAATAGAAAATCTGTAAGGATGAGTTTATTTTTTCGGGGCCAGACTGGCTATTCGGGTATAAGAACGAATTTGTAGTCACGACATTGGGAAGATATCTATTGTCATTTTAGTGTCGGAAATGAATATTTCGTACCGCTCAACCAAATAATGATGGCGGCCGAAAAATTTCATCCCTCCTTAATTTTAATTTATGTCCTAAGAGGACCCTAACAATGCTGGGGTGGAAGATGGTTCGACTACCAACCACGAGTCACTGAATCATCTGTCTTACCCACATTTACTAGAGGTTTAAATTTGCATATGATCTAGTCAATGTCGGTAACAAAATTCATGAGTTGCCGGTTTACATACATAATTTTTAATGGCTTTAGGTGAAGTCAATATCTGGGATTAAAAATCAAATATATCAAAGATGAATTTGAAAATGTAATTTTTATTTTGCTTTTGTAAATTTTCACGCGCTGTGTAATGATTGATTACATTACATTGAT
>JARWCS010352770.1:0-18926 GCA_034783895.1 Geukensia demissa
CGAGCATTTCCACAAGGGCGACACTCACCGACTGCTGTTGTCGGGCGCGACATCTCTGCCCTTACAAGCAGATTTTTTAGGCTGCTCGGTTTTCTGAATGCCATTACCGGTGGCTCCGGAAACATTTTGGAAAGGTCACTGTTTCTCTCAACTGATTTCCAATGCTCACGAATGATGCCGGGGAGGTTTCTTAGAGAAGGATGGTAAGTAATTACAAAAGGGACCCTGTTGTTTTTATATATATCATACAGATTTCTTTTTTACACCATAATGATTCGATACTCTCGTGCCTGTTCCATGTATAAGAATTTTCTGAAGATAGCATTGCTGTTGTTGCATAAATTATTACAACAAGGACACATCCAATCAAGGTTGAAATCATCCCTACTAAAATTCTATGGTCGCATTAATGAATTGGTTGATCCATATGGTATCAGTGTATCTCAAATACCCATGGACCTGTTACCGGTAATACAACGATGAGTGGACCCCAGAATATTACAGTCTTCCTGCACAGGGATCCAAAAAAACATAGCATATATTAATATTTATTCTACTTCAGTAAGTCTACACTGATGTTTAGAACTGATATTGTAATATTTTTGGACCATGTTGCTGCACGCCAGTTTACGCATTTCGAGGTGATATATATTATATATCTTAGTCTATGTTAAAACATATTAAAACAGTTGACAGTAATATGAATGAATTTTACATTAAAATATTTTTTCTTAAAAACAAATTTTACGTCTTTGACAGAAACATCTTCCGCCATCTTGTATTCAAACTGAAATGTTGAAGAGAATCGATGATAAACTTGTAATTTATTCATTTATTTCAAATGCGGACAAGATTACTAAATATTCATATTAAAATTATGTAATATTTCCTAAATTTGTGATAAATATTTTATTTTCAATTTAATTTTTTAATGCCTAATAAACATGAACACTAATTAGCGTAGTTTTATCATGAATCGTTTAACATGTAGCGTCAATCGTGTATTGTACACTGTTCATCTTTCAGCGTGTATCGTGCATCGCTCAGGATGCATCGGCGGCGTTAATAGAGCACCGTTCAAAGTTAAGCGTGTATGTTGTATCGTTCATGGTTAATCGTTAAGAAATTTTTTTCGATCGTGCTTTGTCCGTCGATCATCTTTTCGTTTATGATTCATGATGCATGCTTCAGCGTGCGTACTTGCGTTGAACGTCGGACCATCTTGCATGCGTTTGTCGTGCGTTTACCTTGCTTTCATCTTGCCGTTTGTAAACTTGCACTTTCCAGGTACTGTACTAATATCTTTTCACTGTTTGTGAATTTCATTTTGCTGTGTACGTATTTTAAGGCCGATTCGATGGAACCAAAACTAAGAAAAGTCCAGATTCAATAAGTAATGATCTCAATAGTTGGAAAACTAATGTATATATTGACCTAAAGAGCTAAGGTTTAGTAAATAAATCCCTTTTTACTATTTTTGAAGGTCCCTTCATTTCATTTTGACATGGAGTATTCAAACTTACTTCTAAGGATATAATGCTTGAAATGCGAAATTCTTGAATTGCTGCTATAATAGACATCTATATTTGCACTGTTATCAATACGTAAACAAACTGTCATTATCTTAACTTGGAAAAATGCATGGCTAGATAACAGGGTTTTTGTGGATTTACTTAGCAAGAAAATACGGAGTTCACGTGTTTTTCAGCTGAATTTATGCTGGACCCTCTACCGATAAAAATGAGAGCTTACTTAGACTCCCCATTCAAGGCATAATTTGATCTTTTGAATAATGAGAAGTACACATGAGCAACACTTAAAATTAGGATAATTGAAGCAGGGGCAAATAATCCAAACAAAGACCGAACATTTAAAACGAAACCCACAACGCACATTAGAAGTAGTAAACTGATCAGTGTCATACATAGTACTCGTACTACTAAAGTACAAGTGTTTCTTCCTTTCGTCATACTAGGAATGATATTTGATGTAGATTTATAATGGCTGTTTATCGAATATGACGAGTCATTTAGATTTCCATGGGTAGTTTGTTGTTGTTTTTCTTCTTTAGAACCATTTTCATTTTTGATTGTAAAATCTCTGCCATAGTACCATGCCACTTGAAACCCGTTGACGTAGGCCACACTACTGGAGAAATAACACATTATAACATATTGTAGTGGCATCACCAATATATTGGTAGCAAAAAAATCTGTTGTTTTCCCAGTCATTGCTATGGCGACTGAACCTGTTGCCTGGCCGCTCGTCGATTGTAACCTCATGTTCAGCAGAACCTTCAAAATAATAATAATATTCATGAAATTCATTAACACACATCTTAATTTTATTAAAGGGTATTTCAATGTACGTTTGAAGTAAAAGTGTTTGAAATATTACAGACGCATTCAGTTTAACAACGGATGTAATACAATTGATAAATATCACGTTAATTTTCATTGGACACCAGTTTGTGTAATTTCTTCACGTTTTCATTGTTAGGAGACAATTA
This sequence comes from Geukensia demissa, assembly GCA_034783895.1. Lineage (NCBI taxonomy): Eukaryota > Metazoa > Mollusca > Bivalvia > Mytilida > Mytilidae > Geukensia > Geukensia demissa. The sequence continues at coordinate 2,510 of JARWCS010352770.1, forward strand.
TAAATGACAATAACGATAGTACATATTACAATTGTACAAAACTCTGCCTATTTAAGCTCTTAATTGGGATCAGGTAATGCGGAAACACCCCAGTCATCCTCACATCACCCGTCGTGGAATACTTTAACTCTAATCCGGATAAACGACAATCCGAGAAGAGGTCAACTTATCGTTGAATCGCTGTAACAAGTTGACATACACTGATACAGTATGGACCAACCAATTCATTATGGCGACAATAGGATTTAAGGAGGAACGGTTTTAAACTAAATTGGATTTATTCTTGTAGTAATTTATGCGGCATCAACAATGGTCTCTTTAGAAAATCCAAATACTTTTAACACGGATGAGAGCATCAAATTAACTGCGGCAAATAACCCCCATAGGCATGGTTAGCAGGAAAATTGCCTCATAAACATGGGACAGTTGAAGTAATCCCATTTGTCAGATGGTTGAATTCGAATGAAAATATTTATGGTTATTTGACATGTTTGAAGAGTTGTTTTTTTTTTTTTCATTTGGGGCGATTTAGAGCTTTCACAAGGAGTGGTATTCCACCCTTGATGAACATCTTGTGGAGACTTCTAGCTATGTATATTCCCTCTGTTTTTCCTGTGTTTAGAGTACAGTCCATTTGACATTTACCACATATCATTTCATTTTCATATAATATCATCCTATGATTTTATTGCTTACCGGATCCACTAATGCATAGCCATGGAAGCTACCATTAAACATGTAAAAATCAATACGAACAATTTAAAACAACAGATGGACGTCAGCAAACACTTAAGCGCAATGCAGGTTTCTTACATAGAACAATAAAGGAAGTTTTAATTAGATTTGTTTCAACCTCGCCTTCTACTGACATGAAAATAAAACACGTATTATATTGGTTTTAAAATGTGCCATGTTTCATATTAATTTCATGTAAAACACAGTCCTTATTTTCAGTTCTTGTAAACTAGATTAATTAAAAAATACATACTATTACACATCATTATAAATATAAAAGTAATCGTATACATGTATGTTGGTAGAATCTCAGAAGCAAGTATAATTCATGATGCAGGGATGTTGTCGTTTGCTTCACATGTCCGTAGGTCAGTTCGTCTTTTGGTCACAAACTTCTTTTGACCAGAACTCCTTTTATACTATTGAGAATTATATCATGAAATAGATTGGGGTCATAGAAGCATTTAGACAATAACATTACGATTTTTTATATTTAAGTTCAATGGTTCAAACAAGAGGCTCATAAAGGCCAAAGCCTTATTTTAGTCACTTCAGTTGACCTTCTTCTAGGGTTTTAATTTTGTTATGATGGTTGCCTATAGCATGATGTTGCACAATTACCTTACATAATTTTTTGGGGAAAAAAGGGCCCGACTATGTCGAATATTTATTGTAGTTGTCCGTGAGGCAGGTTCACCTAGCGTGCAGCCATTGGAAATTACCACGTATCATTTTGTTAATGTATTAGGTTCTTTACTAAAGGATTTCAAATATTTACAAAAAAAAATTGGGATAGGCTATAAGTGCTAGGCCAAAGATTTGTAACCCTCCGTTCGATTTCTTAGATTTTAGTTTTCGAGGTATGTCTGTTTTCTAAAGTTCCGATAGCGCCAACACGTAAATATATGATATAGTAACTTATCTTTGGTAGCCTTTTCAAACATATAAAACTTGAAATAGAAATATTTCCCATCTATATATGAACCTGGAAATCTTCGAAATGGTCCCTGATATGAAACATACAGAACTATATAGCAACTTTATAAAGTAATACGTACCTGTGGAAAAGTTTCTATACACCACAATAGAATTGCTACATATTCTATAAAGTTTTCCACTTCGAACACCAACTCTGTAATGATGATTATGGCCCACAAGACAAAGCATATTCCAGCATATACAACTTTCTCTATCTTACGGTATCGTCCGTAAATCCAAAATTGACAAAGGAGGCAAAATTCCAGAATTGGACAATAAATTGAGCTTATCTGTCCGTATAACGGTATTTTTGCAAAAATAAATACAAAGAATAAATTAATCAAGGAAGCCGTAAAGTTTGCTGTAGCCCATAGTACACTTAATCCTTTTACCGACTTCCGCCGGAAGTTTTTCCAGACTTGCGGAAGAAGAACTATAAACCATAGTGTTGTGCTGCACATTCCACACACGTTGGCAAATATACATGTCCACAATGGCCAACCTTCCCGACAATTTTGTTCTAAAATATTGTGGTTAACGGTAGAGTTATGGTGATCCATCGTATCGTTCGTGATATTCAAAACCATCATCTCAAACTTCACTGAAAAAGGAATACGATAGAAAAAAATAAGAATGTCGTTAAATGCTGGAATTGATACGATACCCAAACAAAGAGTATCCATTGACAAGTCAATAGACAAGGTTTAGAAATCATATAGGATAGTGGACATTTGTTACGTTTTTGTCCTACATACTGTCCATTCTTTTTATTTTTCCATTAACAATACTTAATCACTTAATCCAGCTAGACGTGATTTGATCGATGTCTTAGCGTAAAAAATAGGTATTCCCATTGCGTTAGGATTTTGATTAGCTATCAGAAACTTGGAGTTTTTTTTATACATCACCCTTTATAGAACATGTAGAATTAGATTTGAGTAATTTCGTCTAATTCAGTGAATCTTCTTACGAAATTCATAAAATTAGATGGTTTTCGTTATCTAACGGACTTTTTTAACGGCTTTATTAGGAACTTTCACTGTTACTGGTTGCCCACTGTACCATTCTTTATATGACATTTTAAACTTAAAGATGGGTTAACAGATGAATCCATCACCACACTCAGTGAAATGGACAATGTTTTGAATACAGGTTTATTTGGAACTAGCTCAATTTCACATACTAAGAAAATACTTGTATTTAGCGAGATAAAAAATATAGGAATGTATGACCAGACATTGAAGGATGAGACGATGAAGGAAAAGTTTGAAAAAAGAAAGATATGGAGAAAATGTCGAGGATTCCGCACCTATCCTTCCGGAGCTTTTGATTTCACTCATGTTTTGTAAAGTAGTTCGTGGAATTCAAACCTTTATTTTTGTATAATCTTTCCGTTTGTTTCGAATTTGTCTTGTCTTTTCGGATTATGCACTTTTGATCTCTCGCATGGGTATTCCACACTTGTCTCATCAAAACGTTACTCCATGTTTACAATCAAGATGTCTCAAGAAGTTATTTAACAACGCTGGAATCTTCCTACTTGTGCAAAGATCAAAATTGCTGCGATTTAATATCATGCATACTTGTTAATTAACGGCACAAAAGCAGAAAAGTTTATAAATATAACAGTGAATATCAAATTAAAAAATCATAATTAATGTTTTCGCGATCCCTGAACCTCTTTCTTCTTGTGGTCCAAGTTGAGGCCTATATGAGCTGCACGATGTATCGGCATTTGTAATTGCTTATACGAGAATATTACAATTAATCATGAAATAAACCAACAAATATTATATAAAAATTAAACATTCCTGCAAACACTGGCACACACATATAATATATGATTACTCTTTGTCAATCACTAGACACTACAGAGATGAACTCGAAAACAATTTACAAGATATATTTGGTAATTTGGACATGTTGCAAGTGTTATGTTTGATTCAAAACCTTATATTTATCAGTGATAAAAGGTAAAAAACTGTTAAAGATACACGGTAACAATCAAACCAGAAATCAATTAAATAACAAAGACATATACATAAACAATAAAAGTATCAAAATCACAGATATATAAAAAAGGGAATGCTCGCAGTTTGTTGATATCAAGCTCAGAATGCTTTTTCAAGATAACAAAAACATCAAGCCTGACCTATATGGTATTAGTACTGTCTCATCTTAAGATATCTGGACCATACTAAAAATCATGAAAATGGTGGTCAAAATTTTTAATTTTAAATTTTCTTAACCACAAGAGAAAATTTAAAAAATATAATGTTTCTGAAAGAATAATAATCTGTAGACCTGTTTTAATTATCTAATGATTTACAATAAATCAATAGTATTTTGCGAGGTTTTCCTATTTTTGCAGATGTTATTATGGTATCTAGAGAAATCCGGGGTTTTTAAAATAATCACGTGGTCAATTATGGTGCGAATAATTGATTTCGCTAAACAAAAGTATATGCAATTTTAATACCTACAAAAAGGGTTTTAGATTTTATGTTCTGAAAACAATGTCAAATCATTATCCTTTAATATGTTTAAGCTAATTTAATGGACCTGCAGGTTTCAAACAACCTTTTTGTCTAATTGATACGCCTTATCATGCATATATCATGTTTATTTCAATTCAAATGGATAATACAATAAGTATAATGGCGCAAAATGTTTGTCTATTTATCCTAAAAGGAATCATCGAGTCGGAAGACAGGCAAGACCATGGCCAACAGAATGAAACGAAATACAAACACACAACAAAAAACTAAAGCTGTGGTAACACGAACCCTACAAAAACCAGGGTGAGTTCAAATGCTCCGGAAGGGTAAGCAACTTCCGCGCCGCTAGTGGCACCCGTCATAAGTCATGATTATAAAACTCTTGCAAAACTTTTCTTAACATCCCTCGCTTATTGCAAAAAGCTTAAAACATTGTGAAACACACAAATATATCTTGACTAAGCACATTGGGTGTTTTATCGAGTAAAAAGCACTCTATGATAGTATAACATGTCTTAGCAGGAGTCATTGTAAATACTTGTAGATAACAGAAGTGGTACAAAATAATAGACAGCAACAAATAATTTCACCAATCGATGCATGCGAATTTTTTTATTTTTATTATTAACTATCATTCGAATTAGGGAATCGACAGTATAAACATTTTCTTCATTTAAGTTGTAGTTTTAAAAATTGCATACATATGCATACAAAATGCAAATATCTTAGTGCTGTGATATTACAAGATAATTTAGACTTGATTCCAAATTGCTAGAGGTTCATCCATATTTTTTTCAATCAAATGCCTGTGGACTTTAGCTCCTAAAATGCAAAACAAACTCGAAACAAAAAAGAAAGAGATAGACAAAGGTAAGCTCTTACTCCATGAACTCATAATATGTCTGAGTAAAGTGGTATGTCTTCCTACGGACTGTTGCTTTCGTGAGCTATCACGTTAAAATCCGGCTCAGTGTGTCGGTCTTGTACAAAACAGGGTTCATTCATCATCACTCGTCATTAACATGCTTTCGTCCTGAATATGCATGAAATATTTGCCACTGGACGTTAAGCACCATTCAATCATACAATCAATTTTTCTTTTGCGGTGCCGACCGAGAGTTGTTACTTTGGTTTTATCCTTCATCCAAGATGGATGCCAGCTTAAGACTCAGTTTAAATATTACCCTTTGGGAAATTAAAAAAAAAAAAACAAAACAAAGACTTCTTCTTTAGAACTACTTAATGGATTGAAACCAAACATGACATAAATATTTACCTTGAGGTGGCAACCAAGTGCTACTACTTTGGTTTCTGATCCATCATCCAAGATGGCCACCAATTAGATACAAAAGAAGTCTTTAGAATCATTGAATTTAGTGAAACCAAACATGGCATGAATGATCGTTATGAGGAGCTGATTAAATGTTACTTTGGTTCAGATCCATTATCCATTTGTGGCTGCCAACCAGGGAGTTATTAAAGTTAAAAATAGTACCCTATAGGAAATACATACAAATGACTTCCTCCTGGAAACCACTGAATGAAATCAAACATTGTAGGATTGTATTGTAAGAGGTGCTGACTTAGTGTTATTACTTAAGTGCTGATCCATCATCCATGTTGCCAGCATATTTTAAGATGAGACTGCCTAGGAAATACATACAAAGTATTCTTTGAGAATCACTGAATGGATTGAAATCAAACATGGCCTAGATGTTCCTCTTTAGGTCCTTGACAAGTGTTTATACATTATCTAAGATGGTAAGTTTCACTAGAAATAAAAAAAGGGGAGTTGTAGTTGTAAACTTTTTTCCTGTGAAACTGCAGTGCCAAATGGAATCAAACTTTGATGGTCTTTAACACCAACTTTGCCATCTGCCAAACAATATGGTCTCCACAGCTGATCTTAGTTTAAGCATAGGATCCTATTGAAACTAACTTTAAAATGTTCCTCTATAAATCTACTTAGCCAACTGCAACCAAACTAAAGTGCATTGGTTATTGGATGGTCCTGTACCATCTTGCATTTACTGTTTGTCAATCACAATGTCAGCCAGAGTGGAACTCAATTTTAACATAGGACCTAATTCGAACTTCACTTAAAAATCTTTTAAAACCAATGAGCAAGTTGCATTCTAATTTTGTTTAAATATATATATATATCTGCCATATCTGTCCACCAACCAACCATGGACCTTCTCTTGTACTATATCAAGCAGTATGAAGTCAAGAGTCAGATAAGTAATACCCGCTGCTTGGAGCCTGTGGATGCAGAAGTTATCCCATTGATAAACATAGAAATTGGCAAGTTGCTACATATAAGAAAAGCAAGGAATATTAGAACACTATTTTAGTTCACAGTGAAGGTTGACCACATATAGTATCAGACTACCATGAAAACTTGTTGCTTAAATTTAATAAAGTATCTATGAAATAATAATAAATGGAGTAATTCTTTTACTTTGGGTAAAAGTCAATGTTTAAGCCAAATATATCTGTGTCAGAGGGTTTTAATTACAAATTTCAATTTCGACACCAATTTCAATGTAGCTTTTTCAGTGAGATATGTAATCAAACTTTGATAAAGTGAATGGTGATGGTTAAGTTAAGTCTTAAGATAATGAAGTCTTAATGTTTTTGGTACTCTGGAGTTTACCAGTTTTTGGTACTCTGGAGTTTACCAGTTTTTGGTACTCTGGAGTTTACCAATGGTTATTGGTATGTTTTTGGTACTCTGGAGTTTACCAATGGTTATTGGTATGTTTTTGGTACTCTGGAGTTTACCAATGGTTACATGTATTGGTATGTTTTTGGTACTCTGGAGTTTACCAATGGTTATTGGTATTTTTTTTACTGTTTTTGGTAGTATTTTTCTGCTGTGTTCCATCTTTGTCTTACTGTATCTTTTGATATGAATTTCTTTGCAGCATCTTATCCATTGATAGTGGTTTTAAAAATGAATTATTTTTTAAAATGGAATGAAGGCAAAGTTTTCCTAAATGTCAAGTTACAAATTTTTCCATATAGAGCAACATTTGACCCATCAATTTAGGCCTTATAAAATTAATTTGTAGGTTGTCATCCCCACCCCCACCCCCCAATCTTTTGGGAGGAAAAAGTATGTTTTTATTTTGTATTTCGGGCAAGATCATTAAGATTTTTATGTGATTTTTTTAATGAAAATATAAATATAATTAACAATAATATATAATTATTAAAATCCTTCCATCCCCCAAAATTTTTTTCAATAAAGGCGGATGACAATTTGCAAATAAACTTGATGCAGCCTTATGGGGGAAAAACAAGAAAATTAATGCAGTGTACTGGTGGTAAAAAAACCAATCAACATTAATTCTATTGGGTGTCTGACCATTAATAAATTGATTGTTTCCTATGATCTTGTGATAAGTGCAAATGGGGAAACAAAGTTTGCCAGAAATAGTTGGTGGACTACATCTCAAAAAGATTACAATTCATTGTGGGAACTTATATAGACAAAATACAATTTGTGATATGAAGCTGTGATCAGAGGATTTTTATTGACATATTTATGGAGAAAATGGTTTAATTTGATTAGCTGTTCACAGAACTATTCAGATTAATGTTATTTGTATTGACAGTCTGTCATGGTGGTCTTTGAAGGGTCAGTCCTCTGGAGACTGGACCCTCCATCCTGAAAATATATGTTAAACAAATTAATGGTCCAAGGTCAATGTTATTGTAAAGAAATTAATATAATAAATTTGTACTGTCTTTGAACTTTGATATCTTTATGGACAGTTGGATGCCAAATCATTGTAACAGCTACAACATATTATACTAAAATCATTATTCTCAGTCAAGATTGATATATTCTATTGTAGCAGTGTTTGAAACCTTGATTTTGATTAAATGATGTCAAAATATTCATGGCATTAAATCCACATTTGATGTCATCAGAGAAACTGTGCAAGTGCTGAGGTTTATTCCATGTTTTAAAATGTTTTGATTGAGCATAATATTAATTTTATTGATTTGTATAAGAATGGAGTTAACAAATTTGCCAGCACCAATTTTGATTTGATTGTTAGTTTACTCAGGCTTGGCTAATGCAACTCTAGTAAAATCAGTTTGCGATGATATTTGGTTACTATGCAGATATGTTTTGCAGAGTAATACAGCTGCAGTGACAGTTAGGTCAGTTTAACCTACATTTTAAACATGACTGACTCTTTGCTTATGGGGTGCTTTAGGAATAACTAAGAATACGAGCAATAGAAAACAAGAATTTCATTTACATGAGGAGTCTTATGTCTCAGTAGTGTTACCTGAAATATATCCATACAGGGCATCCTAGGTTTATAACCAATTGTCAAGTGACTCTCATATTTTTATTCTGAAATGACTGTAATAACAATACCTTCTAAGATCTTTATACTGCTTGTTTATTTAACTATGATATTCACCCCTTGCTCCATATCAGCCATTTACTATCCTCAAGGGCTGATTTTGGTGACTGTAGATGATAACAGGACCGATATGAAATATGTGTTATGTATTGCATGGAATCAAAGTGAAATTGCCAGGAATTGGATACACAGATAACTTGATTTGATATGGAGGTATCAAAGCAAATTTATCATGCACAGAATACTGTTTTCAAAGTTCATGAACTTTGGACAAAATTTAACACAAACTTTTATGTACCCTGAAACTTTAGTAACTTAATTTCCAACTACAATCAATCGAGTTAAAATAATCAAGGTTTAAAAAAACATTATAAAGATTATGAATGGACATAGAGAGGAGAGACACTAATGATGCTTGATCCATTTGAGTTTAAGAGACAGTAGTTTGACTGTATCATAAGAGACAGTAGTTTGACTATGTTATAAGAGACAGTAGTTTGATTGTTTTATAAGAGACAGTAGTTTGAATGCGTTATAAGAGACAGTAGTTTGACTGTTATAAGAGACAGTGGTTTGATTGTGATATAAGAGACAGTAGTTAGACTGTGTCATAAGAGACAGTAGTTTGACTGTGTTATAAGAGACATTAGTTTGACTATGTTATAAGAGACAGTGGTTTGACTGTGTTATAAGAGACAGTAGTTAGACTGTGTTAGAAATTAGTTAGACTGTGTTATAAAGACAGTAGTTTGACTGTGTCATAAGAGACAGTAGTTTTGACTGTGTTATAAGAGACAGTTCTTTGACTATGTTATAAGAGACAGTGGTTAGACTGTGATATAAGAGACAGTAGTTAGACTGTGTTAAAAGAGACAGCAATTAGACTGTGTTATAAGCGACAGTAGTAAGACTGTGTTATCAGAGATAGTGGTTTGACTGTATCAAAAGAGACAGTACTTTGACTGTGTTATAACAGACAGTGGTTTGACTGTGTTATAGGAGACAGTAGTTAGACTGTGTTATAAGAGACAGTTGTTAGACTGTGTTATAAGAGAGAGTAGTTTGACTGTGTTATTAGACACAGTAGTTAGACTGTGTTATAAGAGACAGTAGTAAGACTGTGTTATAAGAGAGAGTAGTTTGACTGTATCATAAGAGACAGTAGTTTGACTGTGTTATAAGAGACAGTAGTTGGACTGTATCATAAGAGACAGTACTTTGACTGTGTTATATGAGACAGTAGTTTGACAATGTTATAAGAGACAGTAGTTAGACTGTGTTATAAGAGACATTAGTTTGACTGTGTTATAAGAGACAGTAGTTGGACTGTGTTATAAGAGACAGTAATTTGACTGTGTTATATAAGACAGTAGTTTGACAATGTTATAAGAGACAGTAGTTAGACTGTGTTATAAGAGACAGTAGTTTGACTGTGTTTTAAGAGACAGTAGTTTGACTGTGTTATAAGAGACAGTACTTTAACTGTGTTATAAGAGACAGTAGTTAGACTGTAACTTATATGTATCACATGGTAATATCAAGCCTTCAGTGTTTGTCAAAGAGATCATAACTTCTACTGTAAATTGTTGATATTTGTGTTGTTTACTGATCTGAATCAATATAATAAGATGTGAAATCTTCATGGTTTGAGTGGCCAGTCAACAAGTGTCAGAGAAATCCACTTCTGTCTTTATGGTATATTGTATTCATTAGCTGTGAATGGCCAGCCATGATCGGGGAATTAATCATAGAACTGTAATCGATAAAGAAAATTGACAGTAAGGGGGATCAAGAACATTAAAGTTCTAGGAAATACTTATGATACAAGGATATCTTTGTCAGCTATCACTGAGTTATAATTGCAACAAAATCCGACCAAATATTGCTCGATCAGTTTGAAGGCTAGGCATAAAATTTGAAATAATTACTTTTTATCCATCAGTTTACAGGGATGAAAGTTTTCTGTGGATCTGTCGATTTCCTCTTTTTCATGTCAAATTGAGAATATAAAATGTTGTCCAAAAACTCTGTTTTCAAAACTGGTAATGGGAAGGTTTCAGCTGTATTGTAAGAACTCTATTATCTACAAACTTCGTGTGCATATATTAAAACTTGAAACTGGACAGAAGAGTTAGGAAATGCTCATGAATCTGCAAAATTATTATAGTGAGGCATGATCAAGCCATTGAAGCTGAAGTTTACTATTTATATAGGTCTCTCTGTACATGTAACCTTTGTATCTCAGATTTTGTTTTTGTGTCACTATGTCAAACCAGCGTGGTAGTTAATGGGTAGGGTTGAGCACTCACAAACATTTAACACAACCACATATTTTATGTACCTGTCAAATCCAGGAACCTGTAGTCCAGTGGATGTACATGTAGTTGTCTTTAATGGTTTATCTTACCTCATTTTGCAGTGTATATGTTAATAGACAATTCTTGTTATATTTGAATGTCATCACATTTTATTTTTGGGCCCTTTTTTAGCTTTTCTTTTAATATGGATCTTTGTCTATTGTTGAAAGACTTAAGGTATCCTGTAGATGTTTTAGAATTTATACTTTTGAATGGCTTTATAATGGACAATCATAGCACATATTTCTATATTCCGTTATGATTTACTAACTTCTTCCTGAATCAGTTAAGTAGTGTTAAGTTATTGTAGTCAGTGGGGAGCCTCATCAATGATTTTATATTAAGAAATGAGTTTTGATTTGTATTAATAAATGGAGTTTGGCAGAGAATAATGTTAATATGGGTAGATGGTATGTATTATGATACTTTTGATTGATGGGTAATTGACAACATTAACATGAATATAAGGTGGTTATTCCATCAGACCAATGAGGATGTTTACAGGATAATTTTCATGCAGCTTGTTTGCTGTTTTAAATTTCACATGTTGTCCTGGTAGAGGGTTGTTATATGTCATATTTCATGTAAATTGATCAAAATGCAACATGCAAGCCAAATTGTAATTTTACGTTCCTCGTATAATGACATTTTGTTTCTTTTATGTCTATGCTTGGGACCCCCATGTACTACTCTCATATACTGTTTCAGCTAGGCATTGACCAATGTTGAATTTAAACATGAACAAATTTTATTACTGTGTGCATAACTTGTGTATGAGAACTGAAATCTTTTTAAGGACTGTTACAGAAATACTTTATACTACAGGGAGGTCAGAAGACATCTTTTTATTTTACACCACCATTGATAAAAGGAATAGGTATGTTGAGCCCCTTTTTTGTCCCAAATTTCAGTTTTTTTGACACAATAATAAGTTGTTGTGAAAATGCTGTTTAATAAATCTCTTTTAATAATTCAGTACTTATTCTTATATACTTTTGTCATTTCGACAAAACGACAGGGTATATTTGACCATTTCAACAAGGATGTAACATTTTCTGTAAAAATACTAAATTTTTGGAGGTGTTTTGTTCAAAATAGATATGTCTTCAGCAAAACATCACGAAGATATTTAATTTGCAATGTGACCGTTGTATAATCAATTAAAGTAAAACTCCAGTTGGATTTTCTTTCTATAGACATTATTCAATACAATAAATATGAAATAACAGATCTACACCACATTTCATATTTTTAGCCAAATTCTTGGGCAAAAAATTTGCCTTAACGACCCTGATCCATTCAATTGGTTATTACCTTTAATTGTTGTAAATTTTTTTTAAATGACCACCTCTAATTAAACTTTCATAAAGGCACCTTCAGTCCCCCGTACTGTCTGTTCAGGAAATTGAGTAGCCGAGCATTTTTTGTCATGAATTCATATCATTGGTCATTAACTTAGTTAACTGAGTTAACTGGTTAATGAATTCTAAACATTTCAGAGATAACTATCAAACAAAGTACAATGCAATTTTACAAAGAGAATATTTGCATGACAACTTGCAGTTATTGGAATTGTAAATATACAGTTCTGAGTGAATATGTGTCTCTAGTTAGATCGTATTGCATGTAAATGGTGGCTGTCTAAGGCAAAAAAGATCCGTTTACACTGACTTATTGATAGTTAATATTTTCCAGTAATTAGTATAGAGGGCAGACTGCTTTCCAATAAATATAGGTTTAAGTAAAAGTGTTTCATCCTGTTTCACACAATTTGACTTCTACATTTAAATTTTCACCAAAGTCATGTATACTAGTAACCATTATAGTTCCAAAATCAATCTCATCAGAATTGACCTATTACGGGGGAACAGGAAAAGTTATTTTTTTGTTTAAAGCAAAAGGGTCTATTTATATTTTTATGGTAAGTTGTTATAAAATTCAAAATTTTTATATCTGATATGACTGTCAATATATCAAATTTCTTTAAATAACAAAATGAAAGTAATAATTCAGAGGTCCCCTTGATGGAAATAATTTGAGGAAAATTGCATGATTTTCATTAAATTTTAGGGAAAACACTTTTAAGCTTAACTGGATAAAGACCATGAGCTTCTGTCATCACTTGGTTTGTCCTTAAACTTTTACATCTTCTCTGAAACCACTAGGCCAAATGTAACCAAACCAAAGCATTTATGGATGGTTCATCACAAGTTTGCTCATTTTGTATGAGATCAGATTGAGACAAAAAGCATGGCTACCTCAGATGATTCTTGTTTCTGACTTGCCAAAACATAAAAAAATCTTCTCCTCTGAAACTGCTGGGCCAAATGGAACAATATTTTACTGGAAGCATCTATACAAGGTCAAAAGTTTGCTCATTCTGTCATGATCAGACAAAAAACATGGCTACCATGGACAATTCCTGTTTCTAATTAGCTGATACAGTGAAAAAATGTTCTCCTTGGAAACTGGTTGGCCAAATTGATTAATATTTTATACAATCAATAACTCGTTCAGAGGTCAATACCAGGGAATAAGGCCCCAAGACCTGGGACATGAGGTGACCTAACCTGGCCTAGGTCAACATACCTAATCATTAGGTCACTGAAAGTCCCACTTTAAGGCTCCTCATTTTCTGGTATTGACCTTACAAGGAGTATCCATTGTCTTATTATACTGAATATAACTTGCCAAGAGAAAAAAAAATGATCTTCTTCCATGTTTGTCACAAAGATGTGCATTAATGACGTAATCATAGCTTGCTTCATTGTTGGTATTTATCTATATCTGTATCAATGTTTGAAGTGCAACTTAAGTTTTCCATGGGCGGTCATTATTACAGGTCATTATTTGTAAGTCAGTGATATTGACTCAGTGAAAGGAATTCCAGGTTATACATTGACAAATATTCTCAAATCACATGACTGTAAAGAGCCTATTGCAAAAGTGAATTAGCTCATTAATATTCATGAAGTATAATAACATATAGGGCATCAATATAAGGTATTGTAAAAATATCCTCATTTTGTCTTAATCAGACTAAGAACATGGCTGCCATTGACAACTGTTGTTTCTGATTGTCTGACACATAAAATATCATTTGTAAAACCACTTGGCCGAATGGCACAGAATTTGACAGAAAGCATCTATGCAAGGTCATTCATAAAGAGTGATACATAAAAAGTCTTCTCCTCTGAAACCACTTAACCAAATAGAATGATATTTGAAAAAAATGCCTATGCAAGGACTTTAAAGCTGTTTCCACATTTAGTCCTGATTTGACCAAAAATATGGCAGCCAAAAATGGTTCTTGATTCTAAATGGCTTATACATAAGTATAGCTTCTCTTCTGAAACTTCTTGACCAAATGTAACAATATTTAGCAGCATCTGTGCCAGGTTCTTCATACAGTTTCCTTATCTTTTCTTGATCAGATTGAAACATGGCGACCATGGAGTATTCTTGTTTCTGATTGGCTGATACATAAAAAATCCCTGAAATTGGTTTCTTGATGATAACTTTTTTTACATAAATCTGATTTTAAGCAATCCTGGATATGTTATATAAGCCCACAGAGCAGAGGAGAACTTGAGCATATAAAGTGTCAAGTTACTTGGCCAAAAGTCAAACCAGGATGATATCCTTGAACATTGTAAATCTAATCTTCTTCAAACTTTGAGAGTAATGCCCAAAAGGGAATATAGAAAGCTTAGCTATTTTCCAGTCAACTTTCATCAAAGATTTCTCAGCTTATGTATGTGGGATTGATTTGATGTTTGGTCAGAAGCGTTATAAGGGTGAGTTGTACTGTGTCACCCCTTTCCAGGTTCAACATATGTCTGCTTCCTGTTTGCCTAGACATTGGTTGAATCTCTGCTGTCGGACATATGTCTACTTGATAAACATAATCTGAAATGGCTCTTTCTGTATGACATCCCGTATCAACCCTGGAGCAGTATCATCTCTCAGCTGAAAGCTTTTAGGATGATATAGGTGTTTCCTGTTGAAAGAGTGTGTTAAATATAGAATAACGGACGTTTTGAAGGTGGAGACTGAAATTATCATCAGTATCTCAGCAAGCCCAACAGGGCGAGCTGTGACTGAAATTATCATCAGTATCTCAGCAAGCCCAACAGGGCGAGCTGTGATACAGATGATAATTTCAGTCGAGACCTTTAAAACGTCTGTTATTTTTTTTATCGGCAACGTCATAATCATTGTCACGTGACCACTTGCTTAATATTTTCCAGTATTATAACGGCTGTAGACTCATGCACGATTGATACTTGAAATATCAGGCAACAACCTCAAAGGGAAAATTACAAAACTGCAGATATTGAGCCATATAATAATTTCTACGGGTGATTAGGTTGATTGTCGAAGTCATAGTTAGATGAAATTGTTTAAAAATTGATTGTGCCAGTCCATATACACTACTTGGTGTAGTGGTTAGGGCCAACAAACTATATATGTTATTAATTTTGGCCAAATAAACCTTATTGTTTTTTGCAGAAAAATTACATTACTGTTTCTTAAATTAAGAAGACTTACTAAACACAGTAAATGAATTATGATTTATTTATGCAAATAAAGTCTGAACTGTGTTGACCATCACATAAAACAATTAATTGAAATACAAGCCTAGTCTAGCCATTAAATCAGAACTATGAATCGTAAGTCTGAGTGACAAAATTTGATAAATATTCATTGTTTTGGTAATCTGACACTTGTTAAAAGAAGGAAGTGGACAGGAATAATTTTATTATATACATTTATGGAAAAATTTGGCATATGAGTTCTGTATAGCTTGTGGTTGTGATTTAAGTATGGATGAAAGTCACTGCAACTATTTATTTCAATTGTTGGCAGAAAATCAATACTGAAACCTAACTAATGATCGGAAATCTCATGTGGTTTGAAGATTTGCATCTAGTTGTGATTGTGTCTGTATTGTGTCCAATCATTAGATCATTTTTCTTTCTGATGAGGTAATATTGCTGAGTATTTATGACAAAAAACCTTTTTATAATATTGACAGATGGGATTGTTATGTTTTCATCCAAGATATTGGCTTATTTTTTTATATTCTTAGGTCATTATTTTCCTTGGGTAAATAGGTCAACACCATTACATCATCATAATTCAGAAATCTGAGAATGTTATTTTGACCATCATGTCTATTTAATTGACTTCTCTTACTGATGAAAACAACCACAATTTTATTGTTCAGTACCTAATGTCATTGTGCACCTAGTACCTAATGTCATTGTGTTCTTCCCAGTACCTAATGTCATTGTGTTCCTCCCAGTACCTAATGCCCTTGTGCACTGCCCAGTACTTAATGTCATTGTGTTCCTCCCAGTATCTAATGTCATTGTGCACCTAGTACCTAATGTCATTGTGCTCCTCCCAGTACCTAATGTCCTTGTGCTCCTCCCAGTACCTAATGTCATTGTGCTCC
>JARWCS010352771.1:0-10990 GCA_034783895.1 Geukensia demissa
TAGTTTGTGAGTGATTCGGCCAAGTTTACACATCAATAATTTCCTTCCAAACAGCCTTTATTACTATAATAAAATAAGATAATGGGTAAATGTCAGAGGGACCGCACTTCAACCACGAGAAAACAGAGAGGTCTTCAACAAGGGTGAAATACTACTCCTTGTGGAAAACTCTTAGTCTCCCAAACTAAACAAAACAAAACAAAAAAAATTCTCATCTTGAATATTATTACAAATGTACATTTATGAAACTATTTTATACAAAGACAATTCTATGAATGCAATTCCTAATTTGCGACAGGCAAAAGACACATGTGGTTAGGGTTACATACATATAGTTATATATATATGCTACCTTGTAAATGAAACAAGCAAACCATTTAAGTCTTATTTTTATTGTTGAAATGTCACAGAATTACATGTCGACAATTGAATGTTCATTCATAACTTATTTACCAAGGACAGCAGTGGTGACTTGAGTATTAATTCCACACATACCAACGTTCCTTTTAATTCTGAAATAGCCATCTTCACCCCATTTTGGTCCCCATGAATTCTTCACTTTCCAATAATACTTCTCCCCGAACAGTGATTTTTCCTTTCCAAACCCGACCAACAGAACAGCTGAAAATAAAACCATAATAATAAATATCATAATTACATGAACGTTAAATGTTTTCTACATTGTACTTATACGTATTCTACTGAACTTCTGTTTCAACATTGGTAAGTTTGTATTTTCAATATTGGTAATTTTTTATTTTCAAATTAGACGACGTTACTCAATTTTAATATGAAAAAACTTATTTTTCTTGGCAGTAACAGTTAATCGGATTGAGTTTGTTATTGGAATTGTGCAATTAAGTCGAAAAGTTATTTGAAAAAAGATATATATTTATGTAAATCATTGTATATTTTGAAAGTTTTTAGTTCGTTATTTGCACGAAAGCTTTAATTTCAAGAATGAAAAATGAACAGTTAGTCATAAATGTATAAACTAACAAATATTGTAGATGATACACCTTACAAAATAAAATACAGATAGGAAAAAAATATTAAGAAAAGAATGAAAAAATACAAAATAACAAATGTTGAATAAATATGGAGATTTGTTTGCTTTATGTACATTTCAGGGAGCTACCTTTCATCAGTAGCATTAGAATCAAAACGAAGTCATAAAAAGGGATCTTTTGGAAATAAATACAAAATATAACGGAATCTTAGTTACTCAAAGAAAATGGAAGAGAAAACCAAAAGGTTATTCAAGAGTGGAAAGGTCGGTAGAAATTTAAGAACAACAAAAAGACAAAGCACAACTGAAAAACAACATTGAAATTATAAAAACAGACATCTATATGGACAATAAAAACTCACAAAAAAGAAGGAGTGAACTTGGGAGTACAGAAAGGGATAGCAGTTTCCATCCGTCGTTTCGCCCATTTAAAGGTAGATCGACACTATTTCACTGCACATTCCCACTGAGCATGTGTGTAAAATAGTATAATTTCTTTCTAAAATTTGCAAACAGAAGACAAAAAGTGTCAGACCTTATCATTTTTTGTCTTAAAATTTATATAGATATAACATCTATCTATCCAAATTGTATATTTTTTTGTAATTACAGACATATTGAATTTATTCCATTTTTTCTTGAAAATAAAAACTGTGAATTCACAACTCTTAAAAGGGGAGATAACTCTTTAGAATTTTTATCACTAAGAATACAATATGATTTTGGACATTTTGTTTGGTACCTCGTAAACAAGAATGCCAACCCCCAAATTTTATTTTTTTATTTGAAAGCCTATTATAAAAGCAATCTTTACAATTTTTATTTCAAAATTCTACCTGCTGGTTTTTTTTCTATGTGCAGAATTGTGTATATACCCTACATAAGCTTTGAAAAACAAACTATTTTTGTACAAACAGAAAATCAAAAACTAGGAAGTGACTGCCAGTCCAAAATATTGAGAAGACACTTTCTTGTGTTTTGTTGATTCATCGCTATATGCTGACAATACCTTTAGTGTAAAGAAATTATACGGGTAGGCGACAACAGCGGAATTTTCACTCTATGCGCCGCCGCCCTATTGTTTACCGTGGATAAAAACACTTGATCGTAAATAATCAACCCCAGTGGATAAAAATAAAGATTTTAATTGACTTCCAAAGGCACTTTAAAAAAGGCGATTTCCCAGTTTTAACAAAATAATTTCAACCCATGCAAGATTTTACTTCCGCTAAGCATTAATCTTAATAGATACTTGGTTAAAATCTATTAGGCGGTTGGTTATCTTTGCATTTTATGTTCATATGTATTAAATAAATGATCCGCAGATGAATATATAACAACAACATTGGTTCTCGTGGTTTGTTCCGAGAAGAGAGAGAAAGCGAGGGAAAACCGACAGGTCAATTGAAAAGCGACATGTCAATAACGACGACACCTAATAGCTAAAAAACCAATAACATAAATATGGACAATGCGGACCTAACAATAAAAAAGGGGGTACAATCTGGTAGTCAGGAATAGAACAGTAGAAATAAAATATATGCAAAACATTGTGAAAGCGAAAATACATAGAAACCGTCACCAATAACACAACAACTACATCATTTTTATCTAAAAATATCTTGAAAAAGTGGAACTTTAGAACAAAAAAGTTTTCTTTAACTTCTTTGTAGTACATAGTAATAAATAACATTATTGCCTCTGAATCTGCAAGAGATTGAAACTTACAATTTAAGACAATTCAAAAGTTTGAGTAAATCCATGATTATAAACACAAAAAACCCTTCTTCACGATTATTATATATCAATTGTTACCTACCATGATCAAGATTTGTTGGGTCACAGTGATGTGGTTCAAATACCCCTTTATGATAAAACTGTAACAGCGCAGCGTTAAGAGCTATAGACAGTGGTCCTATCTTCATCAACTGTTCAGCAATAACGGTCTCATTCTTTAAATAGAGATTTTTAATTGTTAGTAACTGACTTACCTAGAATGAATAGACCTATAAAATCATGTGTATAAATTCTCTAGACATAAAACCGACCAACTACTCCGAGTCACAAAAACAATGACAACTTTGTTACGTTAATCACGTAAGATTTTCTTTTATTTTTATTGTAGCAACAAGTTTTCGTTTCTAGTGATCAAATCAAAATTGAACGAAAAATATTAGGTCATTGACTACAACGGGGACATTATGATATCAAAAAAGATGTGTTTCAAACACTTGATATGAGTAGGGAATACTATTTTTTTTAAATACTGTAAAGTTGTCTGTATTGTCCAAGATTTCAGTTTCTAAAGCACAATTTAAGTACAAATACCACAAAATATTTGCAAGGAATCAATAAAGTGATGTAGGTTACAAGAAGTAAATTTGATTTTGAAACATAAATGACTTGTAATGTTGAAGAGATTATTCTAAAAATTTAAAGACACAAAAACCTTCAATGTCTTACTCTGCAAATACGTTTAGTTTATAACTTGACCAGTATTATATAATAATTCGTATACTGCAATGTTCAATACGCCATGGTCTTGAAAAAAGCCACAGGGCTGACAGTAGTTTACTTTTGATATAATTAACTGTCTGTTATGATCATGAGATGCATACAAATACTTACAAGGAACACACATTTTTAAACATATCTAATAACAAATTTAGAAATAAGATTTTGTTAAGCTTTAATAATCTTCTCTTAAGAATGTTCCTTCCGCTATTTAAAAAAAATAATTGGTGTTAAAAATTTAAAGAACTTAATGTAAAAAATAAAGCAAAATACGTGAAGCTCTACAGGCTAGTGTTTTTAATATCAGCGATTGAAAATTTGTCGTGTATTTTTCATATGCGTTTTATAGGCTTTTTGTAATGTAAAACAAAAAACTGAAAGCAAAGAAAAGAAGTTGGTACGATAAGGTCCAAATATGGCCCCAAATAAATTTTTAATACGACAAGTTTATCAAACTTATTTAAATACTTGAATGAATACTTAATAATGATCATAGTTTGATTTATACATATACTTCCTTGGTTTCATAACATCGCGGATTTACGTGCTACTTCAAATAAATTCTGACGTCGCTGCCATTGAACACGAGCAGTATATGACGTTATACATTTAAAAAAAAATCATTAACTTGAACAAAGTTTGAATCTTTTCAGCAATATCATTGAATACTAGCACTAAATACCCAGTGTTCGATTCTCGAAAAAAAGTGCATGCGTTTTCAGCTTTAATACATATATATTTTATGTATGTAATAGCACGAATACGCTCTAAACTTTCTGTACCGGAATATCAAAAATATCGTATTTTTGTACAAAAATCAGCAGATCTAGATAATTATGCAAGTTAGTCTGTGAGATTATAGTGAAGGACACTTGTATAATAAAATATATATTGTATATCTAAAAAGCTATATTTATTCATTGCTTTTATCCATTTTTCACTTCACGAAATTGGGATAAATTGTTGGAAAAAAGTTGCCCTAATATACCTCCATCTTTATGCCTTTAAATGAATAATATCAAGATCGTATAAAAATATGTAGACAACCTGTTCGATTGCCTTCCAGTCTGCCACTTGTAAACCAGTAACAAATTTATTCGTTGACATTTTGGCAACACAGCTTTGTGACATATTACAGTAAGGGACGGGTGGTCCGCACAAACTAGTATTATATCCTGGAGCAGGACATGGCATACAGTTGTTTTCTTGGTGCTTCTTATCGGTGTCGCCACTGCAGTACGGATAGTCTTCCCAGGATGACAAACCACCCTAAACAAGACAGGTTAGACAAGGTATAATGAGACTAATAACTGGTTCTTAATGACTTGAGCATACAGGGAAATCATGCTTTAAATAAGGTAATTTTAGGTGTATGTTCTATCAAGAGGAAGCAAGAAAAATCCGAAGGGTCAGACTATTTCATGTTGTTACTACCACCGATTATGACTTCCCACCAGTGTTGACTATAGAGTTACAGGACAGGTTCCACTAGTGAAGCAGGATCTGCTTACGTTTCCGGTACACCTAGGCCCGCCCCTGTTCTTACACAAGCTTTAGTTTTCTTTGTAGTGTTTTGTGTATTGATATTTTCTTCCGTTTCTTACTGTCTTTCATAGTCGTTCCTATTTTTTTACTTACCGATCATTTTGTTTAAAGGGAATATTTTAAAATTGGCTTACTGCTTTCCTGATATATTGGAATGCCAAATATGGCCAACCACCAAACACACCACAGTCTGCCCTCTTACTGAAATATATGACAATTTATAGGTAATAGTATGGTACGTGCATAAATTTCAACAGTTTTTTTGTTCTCATATTAAGGAAAAACAATTATAACCGAAACCAGAAATTAGACAATTTTTGTGTTTTCAAGGTTCGTAATTCCTGAACAGTTAGCGACTCAGACCTAGAAAACGAACTTTACCTATATTTTAGGACGGCATTTGTGTCTATAAATATCAAAACATAATATATCAATCAATGAGTTAATGTGATTTCTAAAACATACAAATCATGGATTTTTTTGTATACAGTAATACATGAAGATAAAATCCAGAACATTATATAAAGTATTGGTAGGTTAACGTACGCTGAAACATCTTCCATTCCATCACATTCTACAACCTGTTCCACAGATAGGTTGGTAAGAGGTTTCCCTGACATCGCCCACTGCCCTTCTATATTCTCTACTGTGCTTAATAACAAATAAATACACACGAATTAATTGCTTTCTTAATTGTTAAACAAATCATTCTTAGAAAACAAATTATAAATATGACTGTAAAAGTATGAAGATCTATTCATTTGAAATACAATTTACAAATGTTAAATAAATATGGCGAATTTTGAAATGTAGGCTGTAATTTTAACAAGACAGAATAGTCATTTCAAGGAGTAACCTCTTATCAGTAGCATTAGACCCAAAACAAGAAAGTCTTAGATCCAAAAAATAGTAAAGAATTACAAAAATATCGAAATAGGAAGCCAAGGCAAGCGGTAAGGACAACTACGATGTGCCATACGTTTCAAAGCCTTTCCATCTTTTCAGCGCTGTAGAATTTAAAAAAGGTTCTGCAGCAAGTTTCTGTAAAACATTATTTGAGACAAGTCTGACAACCGGGCTGGTAATACCCTCGGTAACATCTGGTACAGCAGCATAAGCATCGATCCATTGGTTTGAAAAATACACATTTGATCATGTACAGTTTGCAGCTTGAAATTATTAATTAAACGATTCTGCCTATCATATTTTTAATATTAAACATTTTTTTAAATTTACGTAAATAAAGAACATACCTGAAAGCCCAGCAAGAACCGGCAGATCCTAGCAATGAGAATAGTACAAATCAATTACTAAGTAATGCTAAATCTGAAATCCATATATTTACGTGTGATAACACGACAAGAAAATATTGAAACTATCTATAATACTATTTATGATTGCACTGAAAAAATATTCGGAAATACACGGTTTCGTTTTGTATTATAGCTTGTAATTTCAACATATGTAAAAACGGCTTACACCATAAAAGAAAACTAAATATTTATTCTTCTTGTCTTATCAAAAATGCCTTTTGACAAAACTATGTTGTATACGGATCTTGTAGCCATCTATATTTTTTCAGTTTTAAATAATGACCTATCTTTTCTTGTGCTTTCGTTATACTTGCAACCACTGTATAAGTTTTAATTGTTTTAATTGTGTAGTTCTACTGATAAAAGCTGTATTTTAGAATTAAAACGATGGAAATGCATAGTCAGTAGTAAACTACAAAATTTGATATTGACTCAGCAACTTGTGACATACCTTGGTCCTTGACAGACGTTACCATATTCTTTGGAACCCAGTCAAAAGAATCTGGAATAGGGTCAGTTACTTTTCCTCCAATATATCTACAGTTTAAAGATTTTATGTTTTATGACATTGCTTTATTAAATGTATTTGATAGTTTAACCATTTACCTACGTGACAACAAGATATAGATAAACTGTTTTGAAGTTGCGCGAAAACATTTCACGATTCAATGTTGAATATATTATAAAGCATTATTGTTTTTAGAACGTTAATATTTCTTACATCAAAATTTAGGAGAAAATATATTTGATGTACATACTAATAAAAATGAAATGCAAGGAAAAAGATTATAGCAGATTATGTCCTATAGAAACCTCAGGCATAATAACTTTGTTTGCTCACACAGCAGTAATTTAAAGCATATTACCGCTGCTTCCATCATTATTGTTTAATTGATTACACAAAACAGTAATATTAAAGTGACAATTATTTTAGAAAATCTAACAAGATAAATTGTCGACGTTATAACAATTAAAATATATTTGTTTTTGTTTTTTTGCTTTGTATCCTTTTTATTTATGGTTTAATAAACAAAATATAAAATAAAAATATTTGAAATATTTGAAACAACTTTTTTAAAGCGTGAACAAAATATTAAAGTAAAGAATTCAATTGTTTATTATATGTTTTTAAGGAGAGATGTTGCCACAGTAGAATTCCGGCAGCCAAAACCCTAAACAAATACTGTCATAGGTATTTTTTATCCAATGAAGTACTACAGGACTGTCACAATTAAAATTTGTTGGTTAAAACGCACCAAAGGTTGTACCGGACAAATTTGGTCCATTACAACCCAGGTAAAAACTTTCACAGGCAATATGTATTTGTTAAAACGCAGTTAATGTTGTCATGGACACATTCCGTCCATCACAACCAAAGGAACAGTAAATATCTACAAGTGTCAACTGTGTTTGAGACTTGTGATGGAAATTTTAAAACTGTCATGGACAAAATGTTTGACTGTGACAATTTTTACAGTCATATACTGACATTTGACAGTCGTTTACAGTAATATTTTCAACAGCCTCGGTAGTGGAATGGTTAGCGTGCTCGCCTCGAGTGCGGAAGGTCGTGGGTTCGATCCTCGGACGGGTCAAACCAAAGACTATAAAAATGGTTTTTGGTTTTTCTCCGCAAAGCACGCAGCACAAAGACGGGTCAGTCCAGAGTCAAAATAATGTTTCTGGGTAAAGTGGCATGTCTTCCTGCGCACTGTTGCTTTCGTTAGCTAGCACGTTTAACTTAAAAATACGGCTCAGCGTGTCGGTCTAGTACAAAGCAGATCGGTTCATTCATCATCACTCATCACTAACGTGCTGTCGTCCTGAATATGCATGAAATATTTGCCACTGGACGTTAAGCACCATTAAATCAATCAATTAACAGTAATATTTTCTCCAAAGCAGGTAAGAAATGACTGACCATGCTATTTTTAGTCATTTTATTGGTCAGTAGTGCTTGCTATATATAAATGAAAATGAAAAGATAGGGGAAAATGTCAGAAAGACTGCACTCCAACAACGAGAATAACAAAGGGAATTTACAAAATGATAACGTTTATCAGTTATTATAGTCCATCTGAGATCGTTGAAACCTTGAAAAAAATTTTTTCTACATTACCAATAGCTAATGCATACAAACTCTGACAATTTTGGCATATATTTGCATTTTTATCAAAAAAGTTGTCCATTAGATTTCTTTGTTAATTAATACTTAAAATTGTAATTTTTGATGAGGGAGTGAGAATGGCAAATAAATGCCATGTGCCAAATATATTTTTCGTTGTATCATGTGACTATAAGTTTTGAATATTCTGACCAATAAGATATTGATTGGTATTGACTCAGCTTCAAAATAATCATTAACTTAAAATTACCTCTTTTCTGTTTTTGGTGGCATCTAAACTCTAATAAAGGTAATTGTATCATGTGGATTAATTAAGGGAGAAAATTAAAAACTAAACTTTACTGAACAATTAAGGCTGTATAAAATTATTTAATGCTAATTTTAGTCTGCATATTATATGCAAATTATATGTTGAAATAATATTTTTATTTCAAATAAATGTCATTTGAAAAAATACACTTTTTATTGTATTTAGTAAGGAGTTTCATTAATTTATTATAGGTCTTTTTATACCTTTATAATGCCTAGTGTTTCTTCTGTCACCCGTGAAAAAAGCACGCATCTATTATGTACCCTCTCATAAAAAGCCCAGCCTGGACATTTGTATAACATCTTTCTTTGATATTTAAATTATTATATCACATGGTATAGGTATATTCATTTGAATTGTTCCATGCAACAATGTCACTCCCTCTGCAAATAATGCTGTTGATGAAATTAATTTGTATAGAGACCTAATGGACAACTTTTTTTTAAAATTCAAAAAAATTTGCTAAAAATTGTCAGAGTTCGTATATTTTACCTAAGAATGCAGAAAAAAAAAGAAAAAAATATCCAAAATATGAATTTTTATTTTTTTTTCAAGGTTTTATAGATCTCAAATGGACTATACATTATAAAATCTAAATTCTTTATCAGTGGGACTAGTTTAAAGATAGTCGTCCAACCATAAGGCAAGCTGTAGAAGGGCCCCAAAATAAAATGTATGTTAAGAATAAATGTTATACGTTTGCTGAATACTTGTAGAGCAAGCACTCTAGAGAGGACAACACTTTGTCCCCAATTGTATGTATTTGTTTTTGTTTAAAACCGCCCAACTACATTATCGTACAAGTATCAATAAAAAATCCTAATTCTAACAAAATTTAGCAGATGAGTTTTGATAAATTTCCAAAACAATCCAAATGAGGAATTGGTTGCTGACTTTCTAGCATTTATTCAATATCCATATTTTTACAATTGTCCCAAAATGTATCGTTTTTTAAAATCATTACGTGGAATCTTAATAAATAATTTGACTATCGTTCCACCGCCGAAAATATCTTTCCCTAAGATTACACAACAGGATCTGTAATCGTTGCTAAATTATCGGTTATATCTTGCTGTTAATGTAGGTAAAATCAAAGATTAAAACTTGTATTTCCACCGATTACTATTTTATTTGTACAGTAAGTATGTCAAAGGTAAGGAGTAGAAAAACTTTCACGCAAAATTAAGTTAAAAAAAAGTTATTTAGTATTCAATATTGTTTGATAGTTTTGAGACCCACAGTCCATCAAAGAATGTATCAAATATAACACTCACATAATAACAATTCTAAAATAATAACAATAATAACAATAATAAAATATTAACATGATGTTGCTTATTGAATAGTCTTTATAAATTGGATCTTAAAATGAAAGCATTAAAGTAAAATGATAAATGTGATCAAAGGTATGGTGTCAGATATACTTCAGCCCAACCACGAGAAAAACGGTGGGAATTAACAATCTTGAGGTCTAAACAAGGGTAAAATACCACTCCTGTACTATAGTAGAATATTACTGTTTTCCTCCGAATATAATCAAAATAGTACATGTAACAAAACATTACCTGTCTTTTTCAAATGTTGGTGGTTGTCGTTTAGGCATCAGTATACGTTTCTGGAATTCAGAGGGAGACATGTCTGCATATTTATTGGCTGTAAAAGACATTTTTCCTCTAAAAAAAATAAAATGAAATAAAATTAAGTTGTAGCATTATAGTAAAACAACAAAGGTAAAGTTTACCACTGATGCGTAGATATGGTAAATATTGAAATGCTACATGCACATTTCAAGCAGTAAACTCCTAAAATCTCATTAGAAACAGAATATAAAATTTTTGAGATCCAACAAGTAAAAGAAGTACTCAAATCCAAATTAATCGAAAAAGGAAGCCATAATCAGCGGTAGTTACAACCACGTGGTGCAATACGTTTTGAAGCCCTCTATATCTCAGTGGGTTAAAATTTTGAACAAATGCAGCATTTTTTAAATTAAACTTAAATTAATTTGATTAATACATGTAACATAAGTCTGACAATTTAGCTAATGTATACCCTCGTGAACAAATTTGAAACAAACTAAAAATTAAAACGAAAACAAAAAGAACAAAGGCTTGGAATCCACGAACTTCTTTACATAACAGGAGTGGGATCAGGTGATCTAGATTGATTGATTG
>JARWCS010352782.1:0-10990 GCA_034783895.1 Geukensia demissa
TATGGATGTGTGTATTGTAGACGTTAAAGTTTTCTTGTATTGATTTATATGTATATTTATGTGTATTTTTCTACTTTTATTTTGTTATTAAATTTAAACTTAATATTTTCTGGTATTATTTAACATGTTTAAGCACAGACTGCCCATACTGCTTGTCCGTCCGTGACATTCACCTGAGAACCTCGCAGAAATGTTTTTGTCTTGATGTTACAAAACCCTGTGCTGAAGCAATACAGTTTATAATTCATTATACACCGCTTGTATTGTCATGGCATACTTGCAGAAAGGAAGGGGAGGGGGTTAAATTTTTCTAAGGATTATTTCCATACCCTGACCGGCTCCGGGGGTTTCTGGGTATGAACCCCCAAAATAGTTTAGAATGCAATGCCGGAACAAAATGCCTATGTTTTTTGTAACAAACTCAAAGCTAACAATAAAATGAGTTTTTAGATATATTATTGGAAGCTCATGAAGAGGTTTATCTTCTGTATGAATATTTTTAAATGCCGTTATATTATCAAAAAAAGTAGAATCGTCTGAAATTCGTAACATCAATTGCTCGTCTATTAAAATACTGTCATTAGTAACAATTACTAAACTGTAGGCTTCACTATACCAGCAAATAATGACATTTTTCAAAAAGATTTGATTCTGATGGGGACCAACTGTGCACCCCTTCTCGTCTATTAATTCATTTATATGTATGAAGCTGACTTCATAAAATGCCTTCTGCGGAGAAAAGAGAAAAAGTTGGCTCAATATTTTGGCTTTACTTTCTGCAATATATATGATGTTCTTTCAATAAATAGTTCTACAGTTGGTGATTATGTTGAACGTATCTATCCAATTGAACTTGAAATCAAGGATACTATAGAAGCAAAGTCAGCTTCTTACCTGGACTTACATCTAGTAAGGGCAAGATAAGAATAAAACTTTTCGACAAGAGAGATGACTTTGATTTTCCCATTGTAAAAATTCCGTTCATGTCTATCAACATTCCAGCCACACCTTCAAGCAGTGTACTTTTTAAAGTTGATACGCTATTCCAAGGCGTGTGCTTCATATCAGTATTTTATTGATAGAGGGTTGCTGCTAACAAAACAGCTACTGAACCAATGGTTTCTCAAGGGAAAGATAACAGTCATCACTCCAGACATTTTTTGTCGGCATCATGATTTGTTTGACCGGTAGAAAATATCATAAATGACAATGTCGTGACAACAAATCCGTTCCTGTCCTGTAGCGGTTGTGACTAACATCGTTTGCGGCTATACACCGGCTTTTTCTACTGAGTATCATGACAGGTGCCACCAGTGGAGCAGGAGTTGCTTACACCTATGGAGCACCTGAAGTCACCCTAGATAAGTAGGGATCGTGTTATTCTAGCTTTAATTTAGATTTCAGTGTAGTTTAGTCCGTACTTTGTCTTTCGTTTCTTTTTTGTTGGCCACGGTCTTTTCTGTCTTCTGATTTTACAATTTCTGTCTAGTCTTTTGCTATCTTTTTATGACATTTTATGGTTTAAACCAATAACTCATAACTAACCTTGCATTCCAAAATAATCAGTCAGAAAGGAGAACCGATACGAGTGCATGAGAAATGCATTATAGCCTAGTAGGCCGTGAAATAACAAGAGAAATATGTTTAACGTTTTGAAGAATAAATTGATAAAACAACAGGAATCTACATACCATATTCCGCATGACGAATATCTACTGAAACAATTTTTAGTTTCAACCGAGTGTAAGAATATTCTGTATAAAATTTTGATAAATGTATCTGGAACATCAGGTTCTCTGCCTTCTCTACACATGTTTTCTCAATCGAGTCCATGTTGCTGTCAAACATCTAGAAGTTGAAATTGAACATTTTAATATTGGATAAGGAGAACTATTGAAGGCTCAAGTTGGTTCATTTCAATATTAAGTTGATTTTATCCAAATGGACCAACGTAGTTCATATGATATAAAAAGACGGCACTCGACTTAAGAAAAATGTGATTTGTCAGATCGTTGATTATCCTCAGGTTCTATTTCACCACGAACATATGAAGGGAAAATGGGTTTATCAACAAGTTAACATTGAACTTAATTTTCCAAAACAAATAACACTGATATAAGACCAAAATCACTAAGTAACAGCAACAATGGTGTGGGGTATATAATGGACAAATATGTTACATAAATAACTAAAACAGGTAACAGATAAAAGCCTTTTTGGCGACTTGTTTCTCCGCTAGTATAATCTTTCTGTAAATAGTAGATGCTTAATCATTTTTAGAGTAGTTGAGGATAAGACATTGTTTCTTCGCTCTGTCAAAAGGTAGAACGGGTCTTAAATTAGGTCGTTTGGTGAGATAGGAAACATAAATAAGTAAACAAACCAATAGTAATTGTAGTTTACCTGTTTAACTTGGTTTATGGTTAAGTCGAAAGTTTCTTTTGCGGACGAGTTTGGAGAATTTTCCACTCCCAGCACGTTAAATTATCATCCTCCTTGGCCGTTACAAAAGCTTAATTTTTCTAATCAATCCTCCATTTCCATTTGAAAGTCAAAAGTTGGTACAACATTTATCCCTTACAGTCTGTTAAGTTTTTTCAGACTTTTTATTATTACTTCATCTTAATCTTGTATGCTTCAGAGGTCCGGTTAGGGAGGTTTGTTGTAGAGTTGTCTGAGAATTTGTTTAAATTTATTTGATGCGACCATATCGAGTAAAAAACAATAAATGTCGAAACACTAGGATGGAGATGCCTGCATAATGTAAAACTACCATCTACAAGAAATAAAACACAAAACTCCAGACACTAAGAAAGGCATCACCCTGTTGCCGAAATTTCCTATTTCCACAATGCCTAGGTTAACGGTAGTATTGGATACAGTGCAGGCAATATAATATGTGACAATATGCAATATACATTCCCACCAGATTTTCTGAAGCGTCAGACATTAAATCAACTATAAACTTTTGGAAATTAACCTAACAGATAGGGATGAATTTTGAACCTGCATATTAATTTAACCTTCGCAATCGCGCTGCTGTGACAACTATTATACAACAGCCTGCACTGTGTCCAGCGTTCTAGATCACTCGTCCACCTAGGCTATACTATATAAAAATATGATTTTTGCTACCGGTTGGTGCCTTTACACGTCAGCGTATTTAAAGATGGAGTCCTACGGGAACCACTAGTGGAGCAGGTGTTGCATACTGTTCTGGAGCAACTGACCTCACCCTAGTTTTTGTATACATGTAGTTCGTGTTACTTTTGCTTTAGTTTTTATTGTAGTGTTATACGAACTATGTTTGCCTTTCGTTTCTTTTTTGTTGGCCACGGTCTGGTCTGTCTTCTGATTTTACGATTTCTATCTGCCTCTTTGGTATTTTCGAGTTTCCTTTACTATACAATTTGCATTATTGCATGTAAATTGTATTTGCATTTTACAGGCAAATGCATCTCGGATTTTTATATATGCTGTAAAAGATCTCGTATTTCACTCGATACAGCCAAATCAAATCTTTTTTTTTATACAAAACGTCTTAAATATGTGACAACTCTACAATTATTCCCTCCAGATCTCTGAAGCATCACATGATACAAGTTAACATAAAATTAAATATAAACGTCCGAATTTTATAAACAGTGTTAGATTTGAATTTTATTTCTGTAAATTGTTGTCCTTTCCTCGCTGCTCTGACAACTCTGGTACTATCCCCTGGATTGTATCCAGCTCATTCGACCACTCTACCACATAAGCTTTGTGAAAATATCGGTTAATTTTCTGGCGTTTATATTTGATTCCATGTTAACCTTGTAACATCATATATTAAATAGTTTTTAAAGTTGATACCTTCATTTTATTATGCTTGTGGTATCATCTGATCTTTCACTTGGACAGATTCAAATATTCCTTATTAAAGATGGGAGATTTTTTAGTTTTGAGTTGTAGTTATAAGTAATGCTTATTTTAGTAAAACAGATAATGATATAATCAAAACATGTAACATTAGAGATTATGCATTTGCTCAAAATTAAACACAAGTTAAATACAAATGCGACCATCTCTAACCTATCTTAAAACGGTCGTAGAACAATTCTTATGACCACTCTATGTTTACTGTAGAACAGTTCTGCTGACTGCTCTAGAACTATTCTATATTTTATTATTTATTTTATTAGTTAATTAATTTTAAATTTTAAATTGTATCAATTTTATATCATAATTTTTAAATAGTTAAATAAAAAAATTGAAACAAACAAGTACAAAACAGTGTACAATGAAGTGATCGCTTTCAAAGCGGTCATTTAGGACAGCTCTATGAGCGCTCTAAGTCTGTTCTAAGTTAAATTCGAACAGTTATTACGGCCGGTTAAGCGATAGGTTAGAGGCGGTCGAATCAGTATGCCCAAAACAGATTAACAGAGATGTTACCCCTTTCCCAGTTGGCTGGATGTGGTTCATGCTTGTTGTTGAGAGTACATGAGCAAGTATAAAACAACCCTAATGGCTATAAGTGCGTGTTATGCAGATTTTTGTTTTAACTTACCCATTTTGAGGTCAGGTTGGTAATTACTAATTCCATGTCGTATTGCGGTAGATTCAATTCAAGAGATTCAAAGCAAACTTTGTAAAATGTGTACGATTCGTCTGCTCCACCACCAGTAAAGTTAAATGAACACAATTGTGGATCTGTTTTCCCCGACCATGTCAATATGTATTCCTTGTCTAGTGACACTCGTCTGGCATGTTCATCACAGTTATTAGAATTAAATGAAACTGCAAAGGTTAATTAAGGAAAAAATGAATCGTAGATCAGTAGCAATAAAATTTCAACTTTAGCTTTGATGAAAGTGTGCATTATTTTTAATTCAATTAAACTGATGACAAATGCTTGTGATATCAACATTTAGTTGAACATTTTAAGGTTTATATACAACCAGATTCCAGGATATACGACAGGTACTTATCGGGACAATGGATGCTTACCATTTCTGGAACGTGGGGAGATTGTACGAAATCAAACCTAGTTTTTTATGATAATAATCTTTTAATTTTTAATGAGAATGTCATAAATCAGTACAGAAAGACACTAAATGTGGCGTAGATGCTTATAGAAGACAACGGATCGCAAAGTTACGGAGAAACTAAACTAAATCTATTGAACTAAAGGCAACATTTTAACGAGATATTATGCAGTACATAATCCAGCAAAGATGTGGATTTTCTTTCTGGCATATAATCCATATTATTTCTTTTGAGTTAGTAGACCTGGGTAAGGCCATGTTTTTCATAAAATCTAATTTCCTTCATAATTTTGTTGGATATACTAGAAATACATTGATATTTTTATGCCAAAAATAGAAAAAAATCACCATGCGGTTTTTGAGATATCTTTGATCTTTGGAGTCAATAATTACACATTCAGAAATTACAAGCGGGTTGAGCCATAATATTAAAAAATAAAAATGAGGACTATCAGAAATTGATGAAATGCATAAAAGAAACCTCACATTATCAAATTTTGATGATCGTTAAAATAAATTTTGCTGTCATGTAATTTGTAGTCCAAAAGCAGTAAATTTGTTTCAAAATAGTCCGGAAAACTGCTGCCTTTTAAGCCTAGTTGACAAGAACATTATAATTTAATTTTCACATAAAATTAGGAAATAAACATCAATCACATAGGTGAGATATAACAAAATTTAAGAAAAATCTACCGCGCACATTTATATCAGTTTAAGGAAAGGTGTATACTTACTTTGAAATGACCCAATTTTAAACTCTAAATTATGTCCCTTTGAAAATATTTTATAGAATTATCTCCCTTTTAAAAACCAGACTTTTC
The DNA here is from genome assembly GCA_034783895.1 of Geukensia demissa. Lineage (NCBI taxonomy): Eukaryota > Metazoa > Mollusca > Bivalvia > Mytilida > Mytilidae > Geukensia > Geukensia demissa. The sequence goes on from JARWCS010352782.1 coordinate 5,849, forward strand.
CTTATTTTAGTAATTCAAGTTACCAATTTGGAAAAGTGTTTTTTTTTTAAATACAAACTTAGAAATATTTGACAAAATTTATATATTTTTAAGATAAGATTATATTTCCTGATATAAGAAAACATTGCAAACGAAGTGATAAATTATTACCAAAAAGGACATTTTAAGAAAGAGTTGTCTCCCCATATCCCAGGTCTATCACCTTAGATATTACGAGAAGAAAGTTACAGCGTTCCATAATCTGATAATTTATGTAATGCAACTAAGCACTCCGAGCGCAGGACATTTTTACAAATAACCTGTGAAACGAGTCGATATTAGCGCTTCAAATTAAGCTTCCCTGTGCAGATCGAATATGACATCTCCACTTTTTACCTATAATATTTGATTTAAAATATATGTATATGTATACTTTTAAATTTGCGAACTAAATTTGTCTGGCCGTTTTACATCTGAGCTGACGACCGTCATCAATTATACATTAAATGTTTAGAAAACTTTCTAAATAATTTTAGCTGTCTTTTCAGAGACAACAGACACAAAATAAAGTCAGATTACAATTGTATCTGAAGGCAGAGCTCCAGATAAGATTTCATGTATTGGGTAAATTACTCACTATTTTTCTCAACCAACTGGGTGATGAATTGTTAATTGCTTCACCCCCTTATTTTGCCACTTATTGGGGTTTTAACTCCCAAGTTCGTGAAACTATTGGGTAATTTCCATTACCATTTAACATTAAAGAATACAATACTTGTAAAACATACAAAAAAGAAAAGTCAGCTTGAAAAAATAGATTCCTTATAAACACTTCAAAATGTAATAATTTAGAGCTTGTCTTTGGTGCATTTATTATCTGTCTTGATTTGCATAATCAACCAACTTCAGTACAGTGCTTATGGGTGAAAACTCAGGTGGTGTCAATATATAGGGTAATTGTTAATTCAATAGGGTTTCAAAACCCATTAACAGCTAAATTAATTGGGTTTTTGTTAATTTTAATATCTGGAGCTCTGATCTGAAGTTTTGGCTCTCTTTGATTGATGTGAAATTTGTAAAAAAAAGTAGGGCTTCCGATAAACAACAAAAGCAGAGCGGTGAGGTTAAATTTTGTTTATAAAAAAATAAATGATGATTCTGGTAATTAAAAGAACAAAAAATGCACCGAATTTAATTCTAGCCCGATGACACTTTGTCTAACAATATAACTTCTTCAACAAAACTGCACTTGTGTTTCTGTTTACGAGTGGGTCATTGGTCAAATACACGACGAAGAAACGCTATACAAGTATCAACCGTATTTTTCCGAAAGTACATTTTTTCTTGTTATATATATTGTTATATAATACACGACGAAGAAACGCTTTACAAGTATCAACCGTATTTTTCCGAAAGTACATTTTTTCTTGTTATATTTCATTATAATTGAATACTTTTAAGCTATAAAAGTTTTTAAAAAATTATATTATATTTTACCCTTTTATAGTAATGAGTGAATAACTGAAAATAAAAAGTTATGGTATCTATTATGCTGTGAAATTTATTATCGTAATATCTTTTATTAACTTAGCTTAATTTGATAAATCTAAAATATCCCTGATCTATGTTCTGCTATAATTATTATTACATTCTCTTACTTATTCGATTTTTATTTTTTAAAGCGAAAGTGAAGGTAAACATTTAACCTGTTAGCAGCTAAATGTAACATTCCTTAAAGACATAAACAAATATATTTTAATAAATGATAGAAGAGGAAGCGGAAATATAAAGGACAGGATAGAAAATTTTGCAAAAAAGTCTTGATCCAAAGATACTTTCATAAAATCAAATGATTGCTAACCTTAATAATTTGAATCATAAATATATTGACATTTAATTAAGAGCGAGTGCAAGCGAGTCCTTAAGTTCTTATGAACAAATTGAATTGTGTAAAATCTATTAGACACTTATCATTGATACAACTAAAACAACCTGGAAAATATTTTTATTCCAATGGGCAGAATGTGTATGAACATTTTTCATTTCACTCTAAATCCAACGTTAATAGTAATTGCAGTCGCACCGTTATCGTTCTGACACATTCAATTATAAAATAACTCCCATAATGTCATGCATTTTTCCTGCTCTATACAATTCTCAAAACAAACTGCACATACCAAAACCTACAACTATCCGGTGGTATTCCACTTTACAAAACACTGATAGTTTTCAGTCAACATGTCCCATCTGCGAAACTTAATTGCAGTCGACAGTCTAGTTACCTTACATATAACTGTAGGTATTGTTTTTATTATATCTATCTCATTGTCCCAACTCATGGGTTTTTCTTTCACTTCGAGGATCTTTGTGGACCGAAAACCTTAGACTTGGAAACATAATGTCATCCGAAAGTTTTAGTGAGTATTGAGTATAGTAAATAGTAATTAGGAACTAGCTGTAATCTGAGCTTGTTAACATAATGTTGAACGTTGAATGAATATGGTTAATTTGAATATGCTATATGTACATTTCAAGGAGTAACATATCACCAGTTCCATTAAAACGAAAGCATAGGATGTCCAAACATGGTAATAGACGTACCATATCCAAACAAATCGAAACAGGAAGAAAATCCGACGGTAGGGACAATTACTAAGTGCAATACGTTTCGAAGCGTATTTTCAGTGCAAATGCAGCAAATTTCTGTTAGACATTTGTTTGATACATTTCATGTCAGACAAGTCTGACAATTGAGCTGGTTAATACCCTAGGGGACCTGTGGTCAACCAGCAGATATATCGACTCAGAGGTTTCATAATTTAAGTTTACCAATGTTGAATAAATATGGTGAATTTTAATATGCTAAATATAAATTTCAATGAGTAACCTCTCATTAAAGCAGTAAAACCAAAACATATTAAGTCCGAGATCCAAACATAATTTAATCGAAATAGTAAGCCAAATCCGACGGTAATGACAACGTCTTAGTGCAATATGTATCGAAGCCTTTTCGTATTTTCAGTGCTTTAAAATTTAAACCAATGCAGCAAATTTCTGTAAAATATTGTTTGATATGGGTCTGACAAATGGGCAGGTGACCTATGATAACATTCATAGTGATGCTACATCGTGGAGGTGTACGAATAAGAAATGCATTTATAGTATGAAAGCTGACGATACTTAAACCAGATACATATAATTGAAGAGCTTTTTGTGTAGTTGTGATTTTTTACGACAGTATAATCGTGTATTCGCACTCGTACTTAATGCTTCGATTTAAGCAAATTAATGCTCTTAGTCGGACGGATATATTTTTACCAGTCTTACTACCTTTTTTTAAATAAAAATACCGCATGACATAGGGTTTTCGAATAATCAGTGAAGTCTTTGCTACTATGGGGACACTTTAATACCAATAATTATATCGACCATCAAATCGCCCTTGAAAAATCGGTCAGGGACGTTTCGAGCATCTATTCTGGGCAGGTAATAACTTATTATATTTTTTTCATAATTATTATATTTTTTCATAATTACTATAAATCGACAATAAATATTTTGCAATAATGTACATGTATACTTACGATCTACTGTATAACTGTTGCATAGTTTTAGTACAAATAAATAAATAAGCGAAGTTACACATACTCGGTTCAGGTAATTTCGCATGGTGTCACTTTCAACTACAAAGAAAGAAGTACATGCAAGTAGACTGCAGTTAGAACTGTATAAACAAACTTTAAAGTTACATAAAATCAAGTCATTTTTTAAGTAAAATTTAAATTACGACTATTGTTGTTCAAGACCCAATCTAAACTAAAATAAAAAAAATTCCAGCCTAAGCTATTCGAAAATGTCAGGAAGTCTAGTAATATTCGTTGAAACATTGTGAATGACTCGACTACATATTTCATAAACAAAAATAATCGGCGATATGGGTTGTGTTCCGGTTTTCGCGCTTTAACTGATAAACCCTTTTCTTCTATTTTCATGCAATTATAGTAAAGACTTTATATCAATGTTCATAAACTCCCATTCTATTTTCATGAAATTTTCATTTGCATTTCCGATTTTCTACACTTTATCTATAACTGGAGTATGCTGCCTCCGCCTGCAAAGTTCGTTTCGTCCACAGCATGTCCATATTCTGCTATTAGAGCCAAGTTGACTTTGTGCCAAAATTTTGAATATTACAAAAATAACAATATTAGAGTCTGTGGCAAACTCATCAGATACATGGTGATGGACATACAGTACCCGGAACATTAAAGTGAACCTGAGTCAATGAAGCATGATATACAGGTCAAAGTGACCTAATTTGGGTGGGATGCTGACAGACTCCCAAAAACGCACACCAAGCTAAATGATGGTAAGACACATAGTGCCTGGCTTAGAACCCAACTCGGACCAAAAAGTGAACCTGAGTCAATGAAGAGCGTAATCGTCAAAGTGACCTAGTTTAAGTGGGATGCCGATAGACTCCCCCAAAATACATCCGCAAAAATTTACATGAGTGTATATGGGTCATCAAGTCGGACCTCAAACTGATTCGAAGTCATTCAACCATGAAATATTGGCCGTATGACCTAATTTTTGTGATGCACGTATGTTGCACCCTAATGCATCTGCATACCATGGATTATTGTTGTAGGTCTTTTAGTTTCTGAGAAATAGCTGCCGACGTGTACGCCGAGGGTACTCAATAGCTCCCCCTACTTCGTAGAGTCGAACTAAAAAGGGAATTTTACCGATTTTTCGCACTTTGGTGCCGTTTCAGTTTTCACAACTTTCGGTGTTTTTTTTTTTTTTTTTTTTTTTTGTCCAAAAAACATTATTATTTTTATTTAATCTTTGCACATTCGAAAAACGTGGATGCACATTGAAAAAAAGCTCTTTCAGTCAAATACTTTTAACGGGACGACGGATATACATATCCTTTAACGCAGCTATTCAATATGGCATTACTTCCTGTCCGTGCAACAAACTTTTTTGTACTTTGGTTTTATTCTTTGCTAACTTGTTCCCTCTTGGATTTGGCGAAATATTGCCCGTTTGACGTTACGCAGCAAAAAATCAATCTTTCTTTTGGAACATAAAAAAAATCCATGAGAAAATTTTTTCCAATGGAAACAAAAAAAACTTCCAATGGGAACAATTTAGAAA
>JARWCS010352793.1:0-10989 GCA_034783895.1 Geukensia demissa
ACTAATTAAATAACGACAACCACTGGACTACAGGTTCCTGGCTTGGGACAGGCACATAAGTATGTGGCAACAACGACAAGTAAAACTCAAAACGAACAAAGGGCGAATGGAAACAACTAGAGATACTGCAATGCATTGTGAGCATTTAGCTCATTAGATTATCCCCAGTACAGGCAAAATTCACTTCTTTCTAAAGTCAGACAGCTATGTTTTGATCAGACTATTAATTTTGACCTCTTTCCTTTTTTCTAATGTAGTTTATATACGGATAAGTTTGATATATCGTAGTATATACACAAACATGATTAGCAACCTCGTTTATGCTTATTTTTATTTCTAATCGATTTTTTCCGTTATATATATATATATATTATGTATATTTTTTTAAACATAATCTCACCCAATTATTCCGAAGCGAACAGAAAATTACAGAGTCTACTTTGACGTAATTGTTATTAAAATACAATGTTAAATAAATATGGAGAATTGGTGAATTAATCCCTGCTTCCCCTGTAGCAGAGATTGATGTGTTGCAGTTGCCCCTATTCCCGTGCCTTTTGTTTAAATCATGATTCTTCACATTGGGTTGATGTACTGCATTAGGAATACATCCAGTGAAGTTTATTATCACCCTGTTGAAAATTTGAAGGTCGCCATCATGAATTGATTGATACTTATGGTGTCAATTTATCTAAACAAGTTAAAAATTCCTTGACATTTATCCCAATGTTGTCTTTTATACTTATAAGAGGGTTTTTGGAAAAAAAATGATTTCCTTCCGCTATATATGACAAAATTCAGGTAAAGAGCTTATTTTTTATGCAAAGAAGTTTTATTTATTCGGTAAGTTTTTGCGATTTTCACAGGAAATGGTATTCCATTCTCGTTGCCATCCAAAAGGACCTTTGCCATTTGTTTGATGACAATTGATCTCTTTAAAGGGTGTACAATGAAATAACATGATAATCATGAGTAAAAGGGAAAAAACCCTGGAATATTGTTGACTACTTACAAGAGGTGACTTCATTTTCTAATATGGGTGATCAAGAATACGTTACGAAGAAATTACAGACCTTGTATATTTTAATAATTAACGGCTGGGTGAGACCGGGTGTGGTCCTATTGATATTTAATCCACATTTTCTCCCCTTTTCATTAGCATGGCCAATGTTTGTAAGATTTCTAACACTTTCACAACTGCCATAAAAGCAGAATAAATAATTTATTTTATTTTATGTTTAACACCATATATGTTATTTTAAATTTTGGCATTATTTTATGTGATCTTGATATTTTTCAATGTGGGACAAACAGTTTCCCATAATGATCTGTAATGAATGGTATTACCTGGTGTGGTATAATTACAGATGTCGTGTAGTAGCCCTTCTGGTTTTTGGTGTCTTTTTTCGTCAGTGAGTAGTGCGCGATTTCATCTCCATAAATATCAAGTAATGATACCTCGTTCAAATCAACAATCAATGATTTGTCGTTGATAACAATAGAAAGAGTAAGATTTTCGTCTGAAAAAATGTAAAGAGACTTTTAGAAAACACATGATCTTTATCAATGACATTTAATATGCATCGTTCAAGCATTATTTCTATAGCTTTATAAAAAAAATTAACGAAATTTTCTGGTTTTTAAAGTCCTTTTTCTTCAGTGAGTAGTGTGCGATTTCATCTCTATAAATATCAAGTAATGATACCTCATTCAAATCAACAATGATTTGTCGTTGATAACAATAGAAAGAGTAGGATTTTCGTCTGAAAAATGTAAAGAGATTTTTTAGAAAACACGTGATCTTTATCATTGCCATTTAATATGCATCGTGCAATCATAACTTCTATAGATTTATAAAAAGAATTAACGAAATCGAAACTTTTGGGTAAGTTTTCGCATAATGAAAAATACACTAGTACCACTTTGAAACTAATTGTAATTTATTATATTTGTTTTGAATTTATACCTAATAGTACTTAAAAAGCATTCACATGCCGAGGAAAGTAGAATGCGAATGTACAATGTTTACCTGGAATTGGTCTGCCAAATATATCAATATAAGAATAAACAAAAGGATCATACTTCATGAAAGTTGCTGAAAAGTCTACAGTACTCTGGGCGGTTACTTCAACGTCCCATTCACTTATGTCATTTTTACGTATGGTCCAATTCCCAGGTCTTGGTTTCTGTTCGGATGCACAAGAATTCATATACAGTTTACCCATAATATTTTTATGACACCTCGAATTCTAAAATTCTAAATATAAAATTAGGAGATGTGGCATGATTGTTCATGAGACAGCCACCCACCAAATGACAGTAGAATTTAAACTTCTGCAGGTCCCATTACGGCTTTCAATGATTAACCAGAGTCCATACCATAACGGAAGCTGTAAAAGGCCCCGAAATACAAAATGTGAAACTATACATAAAACACGACAATCGACCTAATCTAATGCAAAATGTTTATCATAAAAGATTAGCGATAATCAGGATTACAAATAAAGATCACACAGATATCGTACACGGTATCATTTGGTCTTACTATTGTTTTCTAATTGCATTTATGGAGTCCAATCTTCTTATTTCTTTCCGTGTTTTTGTTTAGAGTTTGTCTATTATTTGTTTAACTATGTATTTCGAATCTCTCAAATATGATTTCTACTCTGCACTCATTAAAACTTTAACAGTAAAAGAAATAAGATAAACTAGAAAATCAGGAAGACTGAAACAATCAAAATCGATATCAAAGTCATACCTTAAAGATCCCATTGGAAATTGCGCATTTGAAGAATATTGTCACTCAGATATATTAAATTTAAGCTTAAACTATTTGCATGAGTATCAGTAATTAAATTAACAAAACTTAAGAGGAAACCAGGTAAATAATTACCTCGACCACAATGCTGACATATGTTTGTCCAATAGTGTACATTGTGACTGTAACGTTATCAATTGGTTGCATGTTTCCTGCATAAAAAAATGATTTTAAAGACATTATTTTTTCTGAATTTATTTTGTGTAAAAGATTGTAAAATTTTCTTGCATGTACGCTAACATTGTCTGATGGATATTATATCCAATTTCTAACTAACGCTTATCATTTGTACATTACATTCAAACAACGTATTTTAGACATGAGAAATATCGTTATACGTTTCATTTAATTAAAACGCACATACAACCTGTGATTTAATATGATGATTTAATGTATGTAAAGGGATGTTTTGCATCTGTTTAACATCCGATAAAAACTCACTTAACTAGTTGTTCCTACCACTGGACTTGGCTTCCTTTTTGGATTTGTTTGGATTCGAGTAGTTGTTTTACAAATGTACTATGTTTAAATCTCGGACTTGTTATGTTTTGGTTCTAATGCTACTGATGAGAGGTTACTTTTTGAAATGCACATACAGTATAGCATTTGCAACATGGGTAAACTTGTTTCATAATGCGGATCTTTTAATGTGAACAAATTTCTTGTGTTTCATGTGTGCCCTTAACGTCCGTTTACTGACATTTGAAACGAACGTCTGTAAAATGTTGTTGCTATTTTTCCTTGAATATCACACATAAGTGATCAAACAAAACTTGTTTTATTTTGAGATAAATTATTTCATCAAACAGGGCTTCCAATTGGTTGTAATATTTTCAATTAAACTGTATACAATCTTCCTTTTGTATTTCAGAGTAGTCATTCCAGTAGATGATCAATAATATCGGTTATTGTTTTCGTTTTTGTTTGTGTAGTTAAGACAAAGTAGATGAATTATAATTATCAAGGAGACACCTGTGCATGTATAAGGTCAGACTAAAAAATAACTGACATTACCTACTTATTTTCCAGCTTTCTTAGACAGAGACTCACACAACAATTACAAATGAAATAAGAATTAAGAACAAGGGTCAACTGCGAAAAATGCCTCTCTGGCAGCTAGTTAAAATTCCAAGATTTGACATCAAAGAAAACACATTTACTGTTTTCGAAATGTTTTATCCAATATGATTTGGTGTAAAATATCCTTATAAGTCAAGGGTATCAAAGCCTTTCGCAAATGCCAAAGCATAGAATAGTGAAAAACATAAATAGTCTATAATTTAAACGTTCCAATAAGAGGAAGCGAAAGAAAACCGAACGGCCATACAAAAGAGGGAAGTCGACAGACACATCAATCTATCTCGAGAACACCAACAGGACTGAACAAATAATTTATGAACAAGGAGTCAATTTATGTACTTAAAAATAACATATATAAAGATCTTGCAACAATTCCTTTACGATATCTAATCTTACTTTTATCAAACCACTGGTAAGTCCAGAAGAATATTGTTTCTCTTTTCTAGCCTTATTAATTGCATTTCCATAAAGGTAGATATGATACGACGTTGTAAAGAGAATTGGAAGATACCAAAGGGGCACAAAGAAATCGTACAACCAGAAGACAGTCAAGACCATGGCCAACACAAAAGAAACCAAAGACAAACATAGTACGCACAGTACTACACTGAAAACTAAAGCTAGAGTAACACGAACCCTTCAAAAACCAGGGCGAGTTCAGGTGCTCCGGAAAGGTTACCAACTCTTACTCCACTAGTGGCACCCGTCGAGTTAATCAGTAGTTTCAACACAAAAGAATAAAAAAGAAACTCGGCAGTGAATTAAGTAAATTGCATGTGTATATGAACAATGAACACATACCAAGAATGAATAGCTGTCTTATACGTCTGTATGTATTTAACAAAAGTGGTTCAGAGATTTTGATAACAACCAATCAAATCAATATATCAATAAATCATGTGAAGTACCATATCTAATGTCAGACAAATCCAATAACTTTAGAAAAAAATGTTATCTTACCATATGAGTTTTTCAAAATAAAATTTGGCACGTTGTTTTTGCCATGTATCTTAATTGTCATCTGAGATATACTTGAATCAACATCAATTGAAATTTCCCTCGGTGTAGAAGGACCACCAGGATAAACGGTGTTCAAAATCAGCACTTCATTACCAGAGACTGCAGACTGAAATAATAAGATTTTTTCATGGTGTTCTACTGTCATGTTTTATTAACAATAAAAAACACCAAGTTTTATTTTTACAATATTGTATTCAAACACAATAAGTTCGTAAAGAATTATTCCTGCAGATCATCAGTACAGGCAAGGACCAATAAGGTAAGAAAGTATTCACTGGCCCAATTGTCAGCGTTGTCAAACTTGGAAATCAAAAATTTCAAAATATATATTCAACATGGGTAAACTTGTATTTTGAAACCACTGGGTCGATTCCTCTGCTGATGGACCAGGAGTTCCTGAGGGTTTTCACTAGCCCGTTAGTCAGACCTGTCTGACATGAAAATTAACAAATAATTTTTATAGGAATTTGCTGCATTTGCTCAAATTCTAAAACACTGCAAATACGGAAAGGCTTCGAAATGTTTCTCACATAGTTGTTTTATCTATCAATTGCGTTGGCTTCCTATTTCGATTCGCTTGGGTTTGGGAACTTCTTTCGGACCTCGGGTTTCTAATGGTTTGGTTTATTTAATATAAACGAATATTTTGGGTAACTAAATATCAATTACCAAATCTAACAAATAACCTATAAAATGTACAAATAAAATCAAAATACATTTAAGCAAATTATCTTTAAGCAAATAACAACTAAAATATTATTGAACAGAAAATTTTCTTTCTAGCTCATCTGACCTTTTGTTTCTTCCTTTCAAAAATTAGGAAACGTTGTTTTTTCACTACTTACCTTTAAGATATTCGCAGCGTTTGGAATTTGGTCTGTTGGAGTCTGAAATACGTGACCTCCAGAAACAGATGCTAAATGGCGATAAACATCCATAAGGTCCCAAGATGTAGAACGTCGCTTACGATGATGTCCTGTATAGTAAACGGTTACAATAAACAATAAAAATCTGACAACAAGCTCAATTTTACAAGAAATAGTGAAATAATGTTTAAGTCAATAATTTATCAAAATTAATCTTAACTATTTTTAATAATTAATTTAACGCTCATATTTTCTTTAAAAAAAGTTTCATATTTATTTTCCTTTTTAAAATAGACAAAATACACCGTTTTGAGTTCTTTTACATGGTTCTGCAACCTATAAGTAAACAAACAAATATTTTGTAACCTGTAAACAAAACAAAACTATTATTTAAAGGCTTTATAATTATAGGACTTAATAAAAGTTTTATTCCTTAAAAGTGTATCTCTTTTTGTACGTATTTTTGCTAAGTATATTTATTGTAATGAAGGTACTCTCTTGTCGGATTGGATGACTTTCTTTTTGATTTTATAGTTCGCCTGTACCTGCTTTTTTTCTTTGATTTCTTTCTTTGACCACTCGTTTGGGGAAGTTTGGGATACCACTTAACACATTTAACCCCACCTCATGTCTCATGTGCCTGTCCCAAGTCAGGAATTGTGATTTCAGGTTTGTCTTTGTGTTTATTCCCTTAATTCTACATTTTTGATAATATTCAGGTAAGAGCAGTATTATTTTACGCATACACGATGTTTTATTTTGGGCGATTAAGAGCTTTTCGTAAGTATTGGTATTCCACTCTTGTTAAAGGCCTTGTGGAGACCTCTAGATTTGTAAATTCAACTGTTATTCTCGTGGTTGGAATGCAGTCTCTGATATTTACCCCATAACTTTTCAATTTTATATCTATTGTTTTTAACCCCAGCATATTACATGTAGATTTTGTTAAGTATAGGTTTGTATATTATTCGTGTCAGATTCATTCTATTCGTACTTACCTTTGTAGATTTTGACTATTTTCTCCATAAGAGTCGAGAACGAATGGTGAACTCTTTGAAACAAGTTGCCATCTCCATCACGTCCTTCAATTCCATAAACATAATCCTATACAATAGACATTGGGTTTAATAAAGCACATAGGTATTCACTGTTTTCAAGTTGTCTATTTTAAAAAGCATTTCGTTGTAAAAACCCATATATGGTATTTTCTAGAGATTCTATCTTTAAGTTGCTTTTAAAATCAGAGTGGTAAATGAGCAAATAAGATTTGTCCCTTCTTAGAACCAAATATTTGTCAATTTCGTTTAAGGAAACAAAGGTGAGTCCTGGTTTTCTTTTTGTTTTTGTTTAACTTAAAGATGAGGAAAAACTGGTGTTAAGTGAGAAAAAAGAAAATGTTTTCATGATATTGCAACAGCAGGGCAACTTTGAGGATTCTGACAATTTCACAAAAAGCTTGTCTTTCACTGCCGCTAAAAAGCTTTAAGTTATATGAAAAGTGGTTTTGTAGAGCAATATGAAGATCCCTTTAAAGTGTTGGTTGTAAAGGTAAAGACGCTTATTTAGTTTTAAAAGAAAGAATTCGAATATACCGAAGAGGCATAGAGAAATCGTCAAGTCAACAGACAGACAAGACAATAGGCAACAAATGGAAATAAATACAATTATAATATACACAACATTACATTGATAACTATACCTAGACTAATATAAACCCTACAAGAACAAGGGTGATTTCAGGTGCTCCGGAAGGGTACACAACTTCTGCTCCACTTGTGTCAGCCGTTGTGTTACTCGGTAGTCAAAGGCAATGCTAAGTCGCAATCGATATTCGTCACAACATGTGGGAAGATATTCATTGTCAGTGTAAAATGTGTGAAGAAATACCAAGGGGATATTCTAGGAAATGGGAAAATGTAAAAGTACTGACAAACTCCGGAGAACAACGAGGACAAGACCAAAACGACAAAAAACACAACACTAAAAACTAAAAAACAAATGAACAAAATGGACCCAACCAAACAACTGGGGGTAGACTCAGGTGCTCCGGAAGAGTAAATAATGAGCTAAAACAATATTAGAGTTTCAGAGTAGATTATAGGGTACAAAACGATATCTAATGAAAGATTTTTACTTGTCATATAAATGTGAGGAAAAGCTATGATTTGGTTTGGTTTCATAAAATTTTCAGTTGTTTGTTCCTAATTATGCCTGTAGTCGTTAGGTTTACCATTATTGCTTCATTTATGTGCTAACAAGTGTTCATGCTTGACATATTACAATTTGGGTTATCTCTAAATATATACTTACATATTACAAGAAATCAAAGAACTCCCTAATGTACCATATTGACGATAAACTCTTCCTTTTCTTTACCCACGATTAATACCGCAAAACCAAACGCACAGCTGATCAGTCATAGAAATAACAACTGCAAGGTCACTTCAAAAGACTGAGAGCAACTCGAACGAAATTACTTCAGTTAAACAGACAAGAGTGACATTGGTGGGTTTCACTATCTTTCAGAAATTCATTGACATTTTTCTGTTTGTATTACTAGATTTTTAATAGAGATGTTATAATATATTTAATTTTTTTTTCTAATAAACATGTTTCATACAACACTGCTTTTATAAACTCCATATTTCATTCTTTAATATTTAAAGACGAGTTGGCGCGTAAGAGGTTCTTGTTTCTGTGTTACCTCAAACACGCTCCTTTACAAATTTCATTTACATTAATAAATCTTGACAAAGCCATAATGATTTTTATACTTTGGGTAAACCAACACTCAATAGCTAAACAAACTGTCAAGTTATAAAATAAAATACGATTTTAATCACTCCGAATTAAATATCTACGTACTTTTACTCTGGGTTAGATAACTGTATAAAAACAAGCTTCTGAACAAGTTTTATTAAAAATCCATAAAGATTTGGTAACTAAAAAGCTTTTTTTGGAGTTCGAAAAAAAACTACTTTATGATAAAACAGCATTCACGTGCAAATACGCAGTTCTCTTATCTTACAAAAATGAAGAATGAAAGTTTTAACTTTTTCTCTAGATGATATTTTTACATCATAAAAATGTTTCTGAGCAAGTTTCATGAAGATACAGGAACATTTGACAAGGCTTTTCAATATTTAAAATACTTTAACATGAGAAACACCTAGCGTAGAAAACGACGACGAAAATGTAACTATACTATGTCTCGCGTTCAGCGAATTTCGTTGTGAGAGAAACAAAAACTAAAAGAACCCTATTCGGTTTACTTTTGTTATTTTGATATAAAGTAGCTAGCATTTTAAATGTTCTTTTTCGATATCGAAAAAGAATTCGAAGATACCAAATGCGCAGTCTAAAATCGTTAAATGAGGAGACAAACCTTGCCAACAAAAAAGAAACAAAAGACAATCAAATTACGGACAGCACTACAATGAAAAGTAAAAGGTAGAGTAACACGAACCCTTACAAAAACAAGGATGGGTTCAGGTCGTCCGGCAGCGTAAATAAATCCTGCTCCACTAGAGGCACCCGTAGTGTAACTCAATACACAAAGCTGGTGTATAGTCGTATTCGGTGTTAGTCACAACCAATATAGGAAAGATCTTTTTTGTCGCGTCAGTGGGAAGATATCAATTGTCGTTTGTGAAATGGATATTTCGTATCGGACAACTAAAACATTTCCGTAGCGATGACATTAATCTTATACACTCTTTATTTAGCAGCTTTCATGTCAGCAGCTAACCTCTATCAATACAATCCTGATAAAAAAAATTTGATTTCGTCGCTTCGCAGCTGTTTAGCTATTGGGAACGCTTCTAAAGACAATTGCATTTGCAAACAATTGATTTAATCCGAATGTCAAGTCTATTAGTTGTTTTGATACATCTGGATGTGAAGAATCTAATTGCAATTATATATGTTTGTCTATGATATCATATCAATTTAATACTTATTGTTCATAATCCAGCTTCACGTTAAACTAATAGTCGAAAGTTTGCAGTAAAAACAAAAGTAACAGTCATGCAATCGTTTATTTTGTTTAGTTTAAAATAATTTATAAGTAATTGAACTGTTTTAATCATTTTAAAAACCTGTCATTGTTCCTCCAGCTCCTAAAAAAATACGATATTTTGTCACTCTGGATTAATAATTCACATAAAAAATAACCGCGTGAAAAACATTCATAAAATCCAAGAAGATTTGACAAAGCTATTGAAGTTAAAAAAAAAACTTTAAGGAAAATTAACAATCAAGAGCTAAAAAGTAATTGTCTGACAAATGCAGATATCTGTTTCAATATTTCACTCTGTATTTAATATCTGCATCACAAACAAGCTTCTGAGCAAGTTAAATGAAAATTCATAAAGATTTGATAAATCTTTTGAAGTTTAAAAACAATTATCTTATGGCTAAACAACACTCAAGAGCAAAAAAGTCCAATTATCTTACAAAAAAGAAGAATTAGATTATTTGTTTTTATTTTTTCTCTAGATGATTTAATTTATTTACACAATGAAAAAAGTTTATAAGAATGTTTTATGAGGATAAATGAAAATTTGACAAAACAATGCAATATTTAAAATATTTTAACCTGCGATAACACCACATGTAAAAAAGAAGACGGAATTGTCACTACCATATTTCGCCTTCAGCGCAGGAGAAGCAAAAACTAAAGGAGTCCCTTGCGTTTCACCTGTTGTTTTGATATTATAATAGCTTGCATTTTATAAAGTTCTTTTTTGCATAGATTTATTTCCTTGCTTTGACTGCTGATCAGTAATTTAGAAATATTTGCATTTTAAAAGACATGATTGAATCCGAATGCCACGTCCGTTGTACGCTTTGATACTTCTTGGTGTGAAGATTCTAATTGCAATTACAAATGTTTATCAATGATGTCATGCCAATTTAATTCTTTTTTCTTATGGTACAAATTCTTGTTAAACTAATAATCATGAGTTTTTCGATAAATATCGAAAATCAACGAATGAATACCACCTGTAATTTTGTGAAACTTTTCGTACCTGAAGTGGTCGAAATTTTTGCAATTATTGCTTTGCCTAATTTAAGGATAGGATAGTTATACAAAAATAAACAACATAGAAAAAAGGGGGATATGGTGTAAGTTGCCCGACAGTAATACATACAAAATCAAAAACAATGTTTAAACAAACACAGGGCACATCAAGATTTTGTTAA
>JARWCS010352804.1:0-10989 GCA_034783895.1 Geukensia demissa
TGAAATGGATATTTCGTACCGGTCAACCAAATCATGATGGCGACCGAAAAACTTCCGGAATGATGACTCTAATCTTTTCCTGAGAAACCCTTGGCTCAGTAGCTTTCTTGTCAGCTGCAACCCTCTTTCAATAATCAACAATTCACTATTTTTAAGAAATTGTTTTTGCCCCACGGAAATCTAATGAACCAAATGCAATATCTTAACGAAAACGTATGCAGTACACAATCCAGAAAAGATGTGGATTGTTCCTTTCTGGCATAAATACCATATTCTTTCTTTTGAATATTATCACGAAGCTTTTATCTTGTGCTGTGTGAAGGTTGTTAAAAG
This sequence comes from Geukensia demissa, assembly GCA_034783895.1. Taxonomy (NCBI): domain Eukaryota; kingdom Metazoa; phylum Mollusca; class Bivalvia; order Mytilida; family Mytilidae; genus Geukensia; species Geukensia demissa. The sequence continues at coordinate 334 of JARWCS010352804.1, forward strand.
CCCCCCGTGCTTGAGTTGTATGCTCTTTTTTGGGTACTGGAATGCATGTTGGAAAGATACAGTTCACAATTTTATGCCAGTATGGACTGGGCACCGGAGTGGTCTCCAGGGCTCGACCCACAGAGCTGACCCAGCGCGAACCCCAGGTGGTGGATAGGAGAGGCCCTCTCGTTAAGGGGGTGGGGGGTTGCCAGGTTATAATATGGAAAGCCTTACCGTGGACCATAGTGGATGACGTGGTTGTGTCCCATCCCACCCCCTTTTCGATATTGATAATTGTTCTCGTCCTGAATATGCATGAAATTTTTGTCACTAGACGTTAAGCAACCAACAATCAATCAATCAATCGATCAATCCAACATGGTTAATTCCTATATTTGTGGAGTGACCACAAAATTACTGTAAAACGGTAGGCTACTCTCTACACGTCTGCACGTAATTCCCTGTTTGCCAATATTTGTTCCCAAGCCTACCTGATGAAGGTTAATCCAGAAAAGCGCTTCGTACACAGTGTAATTAAGGCATTTTCATTCGTTGTATTTCATTTTGTCTACAATCTGTTTGGTAGAAGAAAGAAATTCAAGGCACTATTTTTTAAAGCCACGGAAATCTAATGAACCATAAGCAATATCTTAATGAGAAATTATACAGTACACAATCAAGTAAAGATGTGGATTGATTCTTTCTCGGATAAATTCCATATTCTTTCTTAAATAGAAAAAGTTCCCTCGCTTGCATATAAAAAGAAACAGTTTATTCTGCTCTATTGGTTTATTTAGTGAATCCAGACTACTTAAAATATATTGTCTAGATTTGAAAAACCTCAGTCTGAATAATAACTTTTGCATAACGCCTTCTAGCAAAGACACGGGTGTGCATATTGAAGATTGTAGGAACCTAATTCTTCCATTTTAATTTACTTTGCCATTTCAAAGGAATCACCTTGACATTATGGTTATAATTGAAACGTGCTGACCCATGAATGAAATTTTAAAAGAACTCGCAAAATGATATATATTATTGATTAATGATTATAAAACAATAATATTTAAAGGGTTAAAATAATAAAAAAAGTCGTTAACTGAATTTCAGCTGTAAAAATACTGCACTATTTTAACTCAATAGGTCATCGAGGAGTGTTGACTCATGGGACCTGTAGAAGTTAAGATTCGACTTTCATTGAGTGGATGGCTGTCTCATGCCACACCTCCTATTTTTATATCAATCAATTCAATTCATTGGTAGATTCAGCCATAGGAGATAAAACCGCTTGAAGTTCCATTGCATGGTCTGCCTTCCAAGAAAATGAATAAAAAACAGAAGAAGTAGCCTTTGCGTTTTCGTCCAATAGGCAGCAATAATTTACCTGTGTCAATAACAGAGGAAAAGACGTCAGACACGCCTGCTACTACCAGCAAAATCAAAATATGCTTATAGTCCATCTTCATTCTGTAAGAGACAAATTATATTGTAAGACAAGTAATAATACTGAACTGTTTAACACACTACCAACATACATGAAGTGTAAGAATATGCGTAGAGATTTACCTGTATAGCATTCCCTAAAATTCTGCAATTAAGGCCATGAACAATACAAACTGTTTTCTAAACGAATAGTTGGATTAGTGACGCAATTTCAATTTTAAACAGTTCTAGGCAGAACAGATTTTACACACTTTTACTGCATCGCCATCTTTGGGAATTTTCATTTTTGAAAGTTCTTGAAAATATATTTCCCTATTTAAGTTCTTTCACTTCATGAGAATAAACGGTTTAGATATATTTTTGTTAGGAAATACATGTTGAGAGCTCGAAACATTGGAAGTGCTGTATTCAACTGAAATTGGAAGACCAGTTTATTCCTCTAATAAGGCAATATTTTGCACAAAATTAGAAAAGAAATAATTGCAAAATTTGTTGTAAGTTATAACACAAACGTCAATCAAATCGCAGTCTATTCGACATAGTGTTTTTTTTTATTTTTTTCCCGAAAAATGAAATTAAACGTGTTCATAAAAGGTTTATGAAGGTAATGCAAAACATATGTATTAATAAATAGAACAAACGAAGCAGTGTTGTAGAGTATTCAAGATGCTGTGGAAGAAACTATTTTATAATATAAATGGTTACCTTTTCTATGCTGGTTGTGTCTGCTAGAGCAGTTGTATTTGTCATAAGATTACATCACAGAATGATGTGAAAACATGCATGCATGAATTCATCATTAACACTTATACAAAAGATTTTTGTCGAAAAATAAGCAAGTTCGTTTATCATAACACACTAAGTGTAACAAACATTTTGTTTTATTAAATCCTACCTAGCAGTATCGTTCGAAAAGCACCATCACCATGGTTTCATGGTGGTGTAAGAGATAACATCGATTAGTATCGGGAGAAACCTCGAAAAGGGGTGTTGATGTTTTTGACGAAATTTAAGTTTAGATTCCAGTGGGCTTAAGTTTCAGACACACGATGACACTACAATGTTTCAAAATTCAATAATGAGGGAAAAATCACACTTTAAAATTCTAAGAGAAGAAAGAATGTGGGTCATTATGAAATATTAAACAGAAGGTGAAACCCTTCATTTTTTCTATTGCCTGGAAATGTAGTTTCAAATGTAGTTTCATTTACAAAATCTTATGTTTTTCTGGACACTTGTTTTTTGATAGCGTAGAATCATTCTAACAAATTTTATTTGTGTATAATCTTTTCCATGTTCCTCCATATTTTTGTTTTGTTTTCTACCAACTGATGATCTTGTCACACAGCTTGCTCTTCGATGTGATCTATGTTTTTTGAAAAAGATATTTACTGTAAATGCTGTTTTTTTGTAATTTAAACTATTGAATAAAACCTTTCATGTGGTTTCAGCTTGGCTGATCAGAGATTGTTAATCCTGAATTCGTTTATATGGAATTTGTTTCTGTCTCGACACTGTTCATCATTTAAATTATTCTGTGTAGGTCAAGAACATTTTATGGACTTGTTGTTTTTTTTTTTTTTTTTTTTTTTTTTTTTTTTTTTTTTTTTTTTTTTTTGTCCAATGAAACATCCGATATCAACCGAAAGACTACACTTGAATATAAAATGTTATCAGAGTGTATCAAATCCCAATGAAATAAAGAAGAGAAACAGTTAAAGAAACTTTAAAAAAAAAAATGCTACAAGATACAGATCTCAGTCTTTTCAAGATTTTAACAAATTTGATTACCTTTCAACGATTTAATACAAAATACGCTGGCTGAAAATGTATATACGACAAGTGATATCACATCCTACCTTCTATGGAAACATTATTTATATAGCATAACATTTAGAATAATTGTAAAGTATATAAATGCTGACCTTTGCTGTTATCTTAATTAACCATAGATATAACAAGAACACTTTGCTTATTAACTTTTTCATGAGAAGTTATTTTTTTTTTTTTTTGCATTGTTTTTTAAACCACAATCTTTTTTTAAATTATGGTCGGAAGACAATCGCAAAGTATTAAATTTGGCAAACGGCTCAGTTGTTGTTCGTGTTCTTTCTCGCTTTCTCTCTCTCCCTTTTAAACTGTTTACAATAAGTTGAAGACCTCATCTTCTATATGATTTTTATTTATTACCTAGAATTCGTTAAATGATGCAGGAGTTTTAAATATGGTACGTGTGATCACATATATACAATAACCAATGTCTGATGTTGACAACCGATGCTGAACTCAACTGCTGTATAAACATGAGTCGCAAAACGTATGTGTGCTAAATAATATTGGATAATTCTATCTGTGCTAAATAATATTGGATAATTCTATTTGTGCTAAATAATATTGGATAATTCTATCTGTGATAAAAAATATTGGATAATTCTATCTGATATTTTTTTCTGAAAGCTTGCTGCTAGCACTGCATTCGGGTGAATTTCAGAAACAACAATTCCTTCATTTGACGAACTACCGATATAACATATATATATAAAACACCGACCACTGGCAAGCGAGTCTGTATCGGACGCCAAATCTAACAAAAAGTACAGATTCCCTGAAAGGACATGTTTATAAATACAACATTTTCAACGACTTACTATGTGGTTTTGCCGAAGGCATATCTTTTTGGAGTTAACCATTTTAGCTGTTGCCAAATTTTCTAACAAAATTAAAATATATTTTATAATTATTCTTTTCCAGATTAACCATAAATAAGCTTAAGAAAGTTTACTGCTTTTATGTTCACTGAATGTAGAAAATAAGCAAGCATATTTACATGATTAGAACAGCGAATGAAATTGAGAACTCAAGAGTATAGAAAAATAACATTTCCACCTTAATTCCATCCCCAATTAAATACAAGCTCATGCAAAATTGAAAGATTAAAAAAACCTCGTAGTTGACGAGATATTGCCAAATTGAATATTATAGAAAACATAATATAGCACATAAAATACAGAAGGTATTGTATACCTGTACATTCCCTGTTTAATGGACTTAAACTACAGTTTTAGATGTTAAATGTAATTCTAAATCTCAGAATGAGTTTAAAACCGAAACTCAGATTTTAATAGGCAAAATTGGGTCGGCAGTATAAAACTTTTTGACAAAGTTTTAATGACCATGAAGTGAATTAACCTGATACGAAAATGGACATTGGTTATTGTAAATTTTCGAATAGTTTTACATTTTGTTTTTGTGAAACTTTCATTTTATATATTTCTTTACAACCACTGTGAAATAAAAACAATCTCAATTTATGGAAATTGTACAAAAATGTTTCACTAAACATTGACAGCCATTCCTTAATCATGTAAACTGCGGAAAAATCCCACACCCTTTTAACAGTGCATAAATAAATGCCAAAAATAATACGTCATTTGCACACTTTTAGAATATGGAATTTTAGTCACTGTCATTGACGTAGAGCATGGTTTTGTTTAAGCAAGAATCTTATGCATGCAAAATACCGTACATACAGGTGATATTTACTACATATGTCATATAAACGTCGGACATTGAAAAGTATTTGCCCATAACCTCCGGTCACAATCAAGATAAATGTAGGAACAGATTAAAGCACATTGAAGTTAACTTGAAAATATAATTTCAAGACTGTTTTATTTGCACATTTTGGGGGATTTAAAATTTATTCATTCTTTGTCCTTATTCATGATGCAACGCATGGTTTTGTTTTAGCAGACATTTTATGTGAATACATGACGTATGCAGAATACTGTCGGTGAAATTAAATACACTACAGGTGACATTAAGTTTTTCCCCTTTTTGCAAATTATAAATGTTATGCACTTTGTATTTGCAAAAGCCACAGGTACATTTTATTGATTGATGTAATGGCTTGAAAGTGTGTAACAAAGTTTAATAGTAAGGTTCACCGATTACATAAAATTAAACATTGTAGTTTTTGTCTTCGATAAAAGATATCAACGAAAACATATCAGCAATAGCATATTATAGAATGAGCTTTCTTTGAATAATTAACTTATTTTAATAATTTTATAGGATTAGAATTGCAATCAAGATGCCATTGATTCTATGGAAACATTTGACAGGATAAGATCTAGACATGTTTGGGGTCATAATAAAACAAAATGCATAACAATTTATTTGAATGAAACAAAGAAAAAATTATTAATAATAGTAGTTCAAAACATTTCCAATGTTCCATGCTTGTAATATTTTATAATGTCTCTGATTTTTTTTTATTGCAATTACAATGCATCTTTCAACGCACCACTTTGAGTTTCACGACTTAAATCTTGAATTGTTGAAACTTAACTATAAATCCTTTAAGGATTATTTTACACAAAATTCAGCTGTACGGGTTTTGGTTGGTAACCAAGAAATAGAAAACCAGGTTTATTATCAAATCTGTTTGGAGTTTGAACAGCAGGTAGTTTTTTCGAGGTAGACGCATCTTTGTCTTGTGTCTTTGACTGTCTTCGGAATTAGATGTGTATCGACTTGTATGAGATACAATACAGTTGATTTTAAAACTTACGCATATGAAACAGTTTGAAAGTAATTTTGATATGAATTTCTTATTTCCAGTAAATGACTTGAATTTAACTTATACAATGTACAAGATGTGGAGTCACGAACGGCTAAAATTGGCATACTCCTGAAAATAATTGTAAACACCATAAAATCGTTGAAACATAACCTGTTTGCTGAATTGAGGAACCATGGACCATTTGAAATTTGTCACAATGTAACATGAATAGTGCGTTTATAGCCTTTGCTGAAATTCGTAAATTGCTGTAATATCAAATAGCCTACAAACTGTTTTAATATTGTAGAATCATTCTAAAAAATTTTATTTTATTTTATTTTATTTTTTTATATAGTAGTTTCCTTTTTGTAAATAAACATTTTTCATAATTTATGCTTTCTACCATATTGATCTTGCCACACAGCTTGCTTACAGTGTGCATCTCAGTCCTTTGATGAAGGTATTAAGTTACCTGTAGATGTTGATTTTATTTGTAACTTGTATTTGTTGGATTGTTGTCTCATAGACTCTCATACCTCATCTTCTTTTTCTATATACAACTAGGTTGCGATAAGTATTGTTGTATACGCACGTTTCAAATGACGGATAATACTGGAATAAAATCTGTCATGTGAGTGTTTACAGCTCGCCTGACCAATGATTGCTAATCCATATACCATATATATGGAAATTGTGTCTGTCTCTTCATCGTACATCACTTAAATGTATTCTGTCTAGGACAAGAATGAAAACTTTTTTGGCTCTATGAAACATTCGATATCAACTACAAAACTAAAGTTTAAAAAATCAAATGAAAAAAAGAGAAACATGTTAAAAGATATAATAAGCTAGATAAAAGTAAAAAGAAATAAAATGATAAAAGGTTTGTTCCATAATCAACTTTCCGTTTCTTAATGGGAACTGGCACTTGGCTCCTTCTTATGTTGTTTACATTTCACAACAATTTCGGTTTTTCCTGACTCTAATGGTAGCAACATACAGCTTACTGGTAAACTTTTGCAACAGGGAGTTAGATATTACAGGCTTCTCAAAATCTAGACTTTTACAAAAAAATTTTAACTGTTACAAAGATTTATATAAAATACGGCTGAAAATGTAGAGACGACAAGGGATATCACAACCAACATTCTATGGAAACATTACATATAGCATAAATCATAAAATGGCTATATGGTATATAAATGCTGCCTTTTCTGTTATCTTAATTAAACATAGTATGATATTACAATTCTGTTCTAAACGAGAAAACGCTTCTTATTAACTTTTCATAAGAACTTTAATTTTGCACAGTTTTTAAACCACAATCAAATTTTTATGATGGTCGGAAAAACAATTGCAAAGTAGGCAATTGGGTAAACGAGGCAGTAGCTGTTTGTATTCTCTATTATCTCTCCCTATTCTTTTGAATTATTTTTTTCTCTCTCTCCTTCTCCTTTTAAACCTGTTTTCAGGTTAAAGGCCTCAAATTATATACGATTTCTAGTTATTAACTAGAACACTTGTGAAATGACGCAAGGGTATTGATGTGATACGTATGATACCACATTGACATTACGCGGAATCTCAGATTCAACTGTTAAAAACAGATGCTGTAATAAATTAACATGAGTTGCGAATAATCATGTGTAATTAAACGCTTGAATGCTCAGATTTACACCATATCACCTTCCGTCTTCAAACACGCTCTAAAACATCTTTTTTAAATCTCAGACCACTTGCACCGGATTCTTTATCGGTCGACAGATCCAAAAAATAATATATGTTCAAGCTCTCGCTTATCAATAAAACCTGAAAGGACTGATGTTTAAATAAAACATTTTGATTGACTATGTGGTTTTGTTAAAAGCATATTTTAGAGTTTACAATTTTAACTGTTACCTGAATTTCTAGCAACATATAAAAGTGTACTTTCGGTGGTGTTTGATTCATTTTTTTCACATTTTATATCGTAATAGCACATAACTATCGCTTAAGGCCATTGTTCGTTACCATTATGCACGTCACAGAAAATGTGCGCGTGCAAAAGTTTGCGTTTTGCAAAAATACAATGAACGTTAATTCACAATATGATAAGATAATAACCCTACACTAATTCGCCGACTGAAATAAAATCACAATTTTGGAAACAATTAAGGACAAGTGAATTTGGTGGTAATAAATACATGTAGCTCGTTTTCCAACCCCCTGTGTACATTTGTAAGGCAGAGAAATCTCGACCCAGATGTTAGAAAAAAACTAACACCTCTTTAACAGTGTATATATATGTCAAAGATAACACGTCACTACCTCTTTTTGGAATATGAAATTTTAGTCACTGCATGTTTTGTTAAAGTACACATCTTATATAAATAAATAAAACTGTACATGTGACTTTTATATATTACATAAAGGTCGGACATTAGAACGTGTTTGCTCATAACCTTTTAGCGCTGCATATACCTATGTCAAAGATAATATGTCATTTATTGTATAAAAAAGTGTGGGATAAATGTAAGAGCGACCGCACTTCAACCACAAGAAAACAGAGGGAAGTTGTGTAGGGTAAACCTCCACGAGGCCTTTATCAAGGGTGGAATTCCACTTCTTGTGAACACCTCCAAATAAATAAAACATGTATATGTAAATTTATTTATACTGTCCTTACCCGACTATAATGATTTATCACAAGTTTACATTTAAAAAAAAACATTTTACAAAGATTAACCAATGACCACAATTCCTTACTAGGGACAGACAAGTAAGACATCTGGTGAGGTTAAAGTAGTTTAGTGGGATCCCAACCCCTACCATCAAGTTGTCAACGGAAATAACACAAAGAAAACAAAAGAGAAACAGTCGAACAACAAAAATCAACCAATTTCGTCTAAAAGTAAACACATTAGCAGAAAAACTTATTTGAATAAATAAAAATCAATTGGGTTAAATTGTAAAAATAGGAGATGTGGCATGATTGTCCATGAGACAGCCACCCACCAAATGACAGAAGAAATTAAAATTGTCATGAATGTTACGACCAATAACATATAATATGAGACAAACATTTAGTAAACGACAGGGGACAATCAAAATAAATACAGGAACTGTTAAAAGCAAATTGAAGTTAACATGAATATAATTGTAAGACTGAGGTACAATTTACACATGTTGGGAAGTAAATTTTAAGTCTTTAACGGCGATGTACAGCATGGGTTTGTTTTAGCAGACACCAAATGTGATTACATGACGCTCACAGAATAGTTTCGGTCATATTTAATACAGGTGACAATTATTTTTATTGTCTTTTTGGAAAATTATAAATGTGATGTCGTTTGTAATAACAAAATACAAAATACTGGTTAATTAATTGGCTCGAAAATGTGTAAAAAATTTTATTGCCAAGGTATCGTATTGAAAGATCTTGTCGATAAAAGACATCAGCTATGCATAAAAATAATAGCATGTCACAGAATGAGTCTTTCTGTGAATAATTGACTTATTTATATTTATAAGAATTAAAATCCAGATTTATATTACGAAACGCAATTGATTATGTTACACACAGCCTCAGAGACAACCGTTGTTGTAAATAGGAATTTTCATAAGGTCCAACGTTTGATTTTAGTTATAATGCTTTAAAGATAAAAGGGAAGAAGTCGGACCGTATTTTGGCCCAGTAAAATATAGTATGTTGATAATGTCAAAACATTTGTTTTTTAGTTTTTCAAATGTTTTATCTGAATACCAAAAGTTTGGTTTCTGAGTACCCAGTTCAACTATATAGATTTGGTTAATCTCCACTAAAAATCCGGATTGTTATTAATATGGCGTATGTAAAAAGCATAAAACATCAATGAGTAGGAAAATGAAATCTTTTTTCTAAAACCATATGTTGCCAAAACTCTATCATTCATAATAAATATTGATGTGCAAGCATAACAGTCCCCAAACAATACATTTTTCTGCAAAAGAATAACATCGATTGTTTAAATAATGAGTAGGCATTAGGAGTACACATGGCAATCCAGCACTTTCAAAAAAGATAACTGACATCCATATGTCAATTTTGTTGAAGATTATGCTATCCCTTTATTGTATTGTATAATAACATTACACTATTGTCCTTACAAGTATTGTTTTATTGCTGGACCTGCAAAATGTTCCAGCAAGCCGCTCTCAAAGCTTTTCACTTCTGTTTTAACCACTATCAAGTCTTGCCACGAGATATACCGTGAAACAAACTTTGGCAGAAGTGGCTAAATTATATATGTATGCTAAACCTCCAAACGCAAAACAGACATTTTAAACTCAAGATCTCATTCCTCTCGTAACAGCATTAAACATTTGATTTTTCCACCTACTATACACCCAAACCACACACACGAAAAGATCTTATTTATAGTTGCTTTCTCCAAAAAGGAGGAAAATGCAAAAAATGTAAGATTTCATGATTGACAATATCTTTTCTCAGTTTGTTGGACAAGTTTTCTAACAGAATGGGTACTTATCACGACCGTCACCTCGCCGATCGATTTCGTCAATCGGTCAGGGCAAATATTTTTTAAGGAGAAAAAACACCAATTCATTTCTTTGACATTTTCAACTAAAATCGAGAATGTTAAAATTCGTCTGGCCCTTTTATCTTAACTTTAACTTGGCAAAGACCATAT
>JARWCS010352815.1:0-10989 GCA_034783895.1 Geukensia demissa
ATTTTAAACAACGCACAAACAAATTTTTAAATGATGTTGAAGGAGTGTAACGTTTCTTTTTTTGACTAGTATATTTAAAAAGGTGCATATTAGCGTGTGTATAAAACTTACAAATTTAAACTTTTTTGAAATGTTTTTTAACAGTTTAAACTTTCATATTTTAAAATCCAAATACATTTTAAATAAGTTACACCATAACTTTCCTATCAAATATTACATACAACTTCATGCTTAATATAAGTTTACATGTTCTCGTTTAATTAATAGTAAGAACTTATAATTACTATAGCTAGTAAATACTGAAATAAATCCTTTAAATTTAATGGTATTTGCTATTTTTGGTGTGTGAAAAAAAAACAAATTGCCATATAGTTTCAAATGGTCCTTAAACAAATCAAAATTAATTTGCTGTAACAGTGACCAAGCTTTTTTCTCAGATAAAAATACTACCATAAGTAACCAAATGCATTTGCTAACTAAATATGAACACTGTTTTTACAACTGGTTATTATCTTGGGTTCGGTCTTCTATACATTACCACATCTCTTCACTTTATGTTGATTATACAAGCATTTGTTTTGGTGGAATTGATAATGCTATAAAATTGTTCTTTCCTTTTTAATTCTTACCATGGTCAGCACTGTATTTTCATTCTGAAAAAAAATCAAAACAAACGCTACTTTTAAAATAAAACATTACGTAGGTTATGAAAACAGTTGATACGAATAGTTTGTTATCCTAAAGTCTTCAGGTTTGAGTAATCAAATATCTTGTAAAATTCGTTAGCTAAGTAGGTAATGTTTGCTATCGGACTAGCTAACGAACTTTACAAGATATTTGAGGTGACGATCCCCTAGTCCAAAGGAGTCCGAAAAACATTCACAAGAGAAGCTTTTTTACATTTGCTTATTGAAGAACGTCTGATCGACTGCAAAATGTACCCTCAATATCATTCAAAAGAAAAAAAAAAAGAAAAATTGACACATGGTTATCTTTTTTTACTAATGTTAATCGAAACCTCCAAACAAATGAATTTATTTCAATTAATGTAATCAATATAAATCAACGTTATTGTGATTTGGAAACGATGATATCTTGACATTCCGGACAGAATCTTACCCTGTTAATTTTAGATGCGCATTTTTCGCTCAAACTACTAAATAATGTAATATCAAGGATCATTTAGAAAAGTAAATTGAAAGGCTAACATCGGGAGATAAAACATACCACATTTTACTGCAATACATTTTACATCTACTTAGCCTCCCACCCTCCCAAATCCAAGAACCTGACAAAAACATCCATATTTTTCAGGGGGAAAAACTAGCGATTGGAAAAGAGTCGATCTAAGTAAGGATAGATACATATATACATTCTGTCAGGCGTTTGCAAAATATGAGACATGAGCGTAAGAATTTAAAAGTAATTTTTGCAGGCATTAACACTTACAATTTCTTGTGAACATTTGTCGAATCAACGTAATAATATGTATCTTAAATTTTGAAGTGGATGCAATACAGACTGAATTGCTATTTATAAATCAAACCTTCTATTCTCAAAATACAATAAATTTCTTTTGATCTTTCCGTTCAAGTACAAAAGCTTCTTAATAATGAAATATTGTATATTAAGACGAAGACATTATTACAGTGTCTCAAGATGAAATTGCATAAAATTGAATTTATTCATAATTTCAAAGTTTTATTTTATTTTTCTTAACGCACCTGCATAAAAATGAGCTACCCTGAGCATTTTATCATTTTGATATTTTTGCATATTTTAAGAGCCTCGTTGTATAAGCCTGAGGAGATTTACATTTATTTAACTTGTTTGCATGCAGAAATGTTACCAAAAGTTCAATAAATCACATATAGTTCATAACAAACAAATTACAAGTTTAAAGAGAAAGAAGTTTTTGTTTTTAACCAAAGATTTTATAGTAATGTATCAATATTCCGTGACATACTTTTATAAAGTAGAATAACCAATATAAATCATAACCAACAGCTTAATCACGTGACTATTTGGCAAATTTAAGTTGTTAATCAAAATAGTAAATCCAATGTGTCTTTTTACTAAACTTTATGAAACTGAAATTTGAAATTCTTTGCTAATAACAGGTTTTTTTAAATATCTCATTTAAAAAGTATTAATGGTAGTAGTCTCTGTATCGAACTCATAATGTCCAAAGCCAGGAACGGAAACTATAATTCAGTGGATGTCGTTGATTTGTATACTTATCATTTGAATATCATCACTTTTTATTTCTGGGGAATTTTTAAAGCTTGCCGTAGGATGTGGATATATGTCCATTGTTGAAGGCCGTAAGACAACATGAAGATGTTTGTAATTTACAAGACTAAAGCATTAACCGACGAACTACAAAAATCAAACAGAAAATCACCCAATCCGACTAAAAGCAACTGAATAACAAAAATTATACAAAAAATACATGCAAAAAGAAGATACATCTCTCATGAATGCTCGAGTTACTGGAAGCAAGCCCAGTGTAAGATTCCTCAGATGATAAAACATCAAGCCTCTCAACACGAGATGTCATTAAACACAGTATGTCCTGTATATTACCATGTTTTCAATAAACGTGAAGAAAGACAAGATGGATGCAAATATTGTGTAAGGAAGCGATAAGTTTATTTATATCTTTACCAACAAAACCAGCGTTAATGTCTTGACAACAACGTCGAACTTGTACCCTTTGCGGATAAGTTTGTTTAACGGAACAGCAAGATTCAATGTTTCCATAGAATGTAGGATACCCCTTGCTGTATCAAAATTCTACATTTCCATCCGTATTTATGAATTTAATCTTTGTATCGGTTATACAGTTTTGTAAAAGCTTTGAAAAGCTTGTGATATCTGTATCCCTGCTGCAAAAGATTTACTAGTCAGATTTTGGTTGCGATGATTAACCTCAGATGTATTGGTGCAAACAAAAACAAACTAGTTTCGAATACGAAGGAGCCAAAGGCACATACCCGTCAAGAAACGGAAAAATAACTATGGGACAAGAAAAATCGTCTCTTTTATCATAAATCTAAATTCATAAACAATCCTGTTCGATTTTTAAATCAAAATCTCAAAAGGGATTACGATATAACTGATATTATATTTATTTAAGGTGAGTTCTTTAAGGATGAATTTCTTTTGCAAATTTTTGAAACTCTGGATTATTTAAAGCTGAAAAATCAACCAAATATCTAAAAGTTTTATCAAACTTGTCCATTAAATCCTGCCTTGAAGGGTCTGACTATAGTCCTTTGTCTGAGACAGCACTTGTAATCTCTGCAGTTTTCTCATATAATTTATTGCCAACAATTTACAAACTTGAAAACCACAATCGACAATTACTTAAAACACTATATAAATACATAGTAATCGACTTAATTTATCTGGCAAGTATATTCAGATATCCTAAAGTCACTAAACACATCCGAACTTTTTATGAGAACATCGAACCTCCTAACCTCTCTTTCTGTACAAAAAACCCACCAAATATATAATTTTAAGAATTAGAAACTAACAGAAACTCTCCAGATTCACTTGACTGTCTTAGTTCGAAAAACAAATATTAACCCTGTGATAAGCACGGTTATTGAAAATACAGTGATTTGTCCTTTGACCAGTTGTTTGGGGAGGGATTGGATCCTGCTAAACTAGTTTGACCCTACCACATGTCTCATTTGCCTGTCCCAAGTCAGGAATTGTGGTTATAGGTTTGTGTTTAAGTTAAATGTTTTGTTACATTACATCAGGGACGTAAATATTAAATGTTATTTACGTCCCTGATTACATTTTTGATAATATTCAGGTAAGAGCAAAATTATTTTACATATACACGTTGTATTGATTTGGAGCGGTTGGAAGTTTTCACAAATGCCTTGTGGACCCTCTAGATTCTCTAGATTTGTAAATTCCCTCCTTGATGCAGTGCGGTCTCTATGACATTCACCCCATTTCCATAATTATCACTCAATACTGCCAATAAATGCGAGTTCAATTAGTTCTGTCGTTTCATATCCTTGAAGAATTAGGTTATTTATTGCGACTGTAACCCGTTTTAAACCTAATTATTTGATATACATACGGTTTTTTAGATTGTATGCAAACCTTTTAAAATGCCACTTAAATTTGCAATAAATGTTTCTTAAAGTTCAAAATTTTCCTGTTCCTGTCGACATCTCTAATACAAAATTTAATACAGATTTTTAATAAAACATGATGCTTTATCTTATTTCAGTAGTGGACACTCTACCTTGAATCAACAGTTATCAGTGGTCGCTTAATCTGGCACTGATAATAAGAGAGCAAGACCAATGATAATTATGAACATTTTATCATCTGACATAGTATGGTTGATAGGGACGCACTATCTACAGTACAAGGAACGTTTGAAGTGGACACGGTCAGTCACAAAAGTCGCTGTAGGTATCTATATTTTTTTAAGTTACAAATTAGCAGTTGACACTATGAAATTTACGCAGAGACTATTTTCCATTGCCGTTTTATGATTCAAGGACTTTCGTTTCTCCACGGAAAAACGTCAGACAGCAATTTGTATACATTCATCGGCAGTGCTCGTGGATAGTTGTTTCAAGGGAAATGGAATCTTGTCTACAGAAAACAATTCTACTTGTAAAAAAGAAGTACAATCGATCGACTGTCGAGAAATTTGACCACTGTTGATTTTCAGGGCCATACACTGCGTCTTTCATGCAATCATTTTACGGTGTTCTTCCGTATGTAGTCGCTTTGACTGTATGATTTGTATCAATCCTTGTTTATTATATATTTGCCATATATTTGTCATCTTTGTTTTCCTGAAATCAGAGTATCATCAGTTTGTATACTTTTACAGAAACGTGTTCCGTAATACATTCCCGACCACAAATACGACCATTTTTGGAGGATATCTATACTTCGTTAATGTGTCAGAAAATGATTTCTACAAAAAGTTTACATATCCCATCGGATATATCTCTATGTACACCAAGAAGAATCTGTTTGTTTGTTTGTTTTCTAAAGTATATAATTATAAATTTAAGTGTTTGTTATGAATCTCAGATTTCAATTCGATCATCCAAAATGAGCGGACGATAAAGGCTGGATTCACTGAAACCACACGTTAACTGTACTTGCTCATGATAACGGCTTATCTTTTATGGCGGATATATTTCTTCTTTACACGAAAGGTAATTAATATTTTTATATACGTACATTTATTATTATCATCATCATTATTATATTTTATTGTCTCTTTTCAAATTCCAACTTTAAAAATGATATGTTTAATTTTAATATTTTGTTACAAGACGCTGTTAAATTGTATAAACTGAACCCAGGTAAAACTGAATCATACAGAAAATGTTAAAAGAAAATATTTTGTGTTCGAAAATGAATTTAAACTGTTCTAGCATATATGATAATTAATAGTTTTTTGTCTAAATGATAATAACCTTATATTATTTACATATTTTATAGAATTTTCGTAATTGTATTCGATGGCTACATTTCCCCCAAACTAATGGTTGTAGGTCTCAGTCACTACACGGTTTTGAGCAGTCAACAAGTTCAAGTTCAAGATGGGTTTTTGCTGACAATTATCTTACTTTATGCCCTCATAGATACCTTGAACAATCAATTAAATTCATGCAGAGAAATTTCATACGTGTTATTATATTTCTCAAACAGGTCGGAATTAATTATATTTTTTATTTCAGAAATATTAGGAAGATTTGAGTTACATTAATTCCTCAAAACACCAGAAAGACTATTATATTTTTTTAATTTTTGACACATTTGGCTTACTGCATGTTCCAAGTATGATTATATTTGTGGTCGACAAGGTGCCCCTTCCCTTTTTGGGGATAAAAAGGGCTATAAAATAAAAACAGAACTATACTTTTCTTAGATATGCAATACCCACTTTAACAACACACGCCCATTACTGCAAGGTTTCTTAATCATTAATTTTTTATTCACCGCAGAAATAAATGAAGTTTTTCGTCGGATTATGATCAGTTTTACAGAAATATTCTTAGACACTTTTACCTGGTTTGGATTATAAAATGATTGCCTATAAAAGTAGTTTTTTTTTAATTAACCTTTAAATTAAGGCTTGCAGAAATATCGTTCTTTTTTTCTTTATGCCTGCAGAATTACCGGTTTTTTTTTCTTTAGACCTGCAGAATTACCGTTGTTTTTTCTTTTGGCAACATGAGTTTGAACGTGTAGACACCTCATCCAACACGTTTGATAACTCCATTAAATATTGGCTGAGAGTTGGATGAGTTGTCTAACATGTTAGATAATGTGTTTACAGGATCAAAGTTGAGTTGGAAACAGGCGCACTGGTAAAGTTTGAAGTAAGTTAGATGAAAACATTTTATCGTGTAAACCCACCTTTACACCTGCAAAATTATCTTTTTTTAAGGCCTGTGAAATTACGGTTGTTTTTTTTATGCCTACAGTTTACCGTTGTTTTTTCTTTAGGCCTACAGAATTATCCTTTTTCTTTTAGCCTGCAGAATTACCGTTGCTTTTCTGTAGGCTTGCAGAATTGTGGTGTTTTTTCTCTAGGCGTGCAGAATAACAGTTGTTTTTTCTTTGGCCTGCAGAATTACCGTTGTTGCTTCTTAAGCCGACAGAATTACTGTTGTTTTGTTAAGGCCTGTAGATTAATCGTTGTTTAGTTTAAGCCTGCAGAATTTCCGTTGTTATCTTATTAGGACCTGCAGGATTGTACCGTTGTTTTTTTTGGACTGCCGAATTTCCGTTGTTTTTAGACCTGCAGACCTTTTTCTGTTTTACACTTCATTAGAACAGATAACAGATAAGGCCACTAGCAACAGAAAAGCAATACGTAATTTTAAAGCAAGCTTAGCTCCAGGGAAACTACAGCTTCAACCTTTGGTGTGTGAGCAGTGTTCAGAATTTTACAATGTTTATCGTTGATAATTGTATTTCTGCAGTCAATTTAAATAAATCACAAATTTTAATCAAGCCCGGTCTCTGCTACAAAATTATTGGCCACAATCAATACAAGTATTCCCTCTAATAAAAAAGGAGCAAAACCTGTAATCATATACTGAAAAACAATCTCAGTGCATGAATTTACAAAAATTGTTGGGCGACCAAGAAGGTTATATTCATAATTCTGGGTATGACTTCCTTAGACAACAAACTGAATAAATCAACAGCCTAAAATTCATCCAACTTATTCTTTTATTTCTTCACGCGTTTTTTTTTTTTATTTTTTCTTGAAAAAAACTTGACAACATTGGTATTCCGTTCATTTCTGCTAGAAATGGTGTCTTTTCTCCACTTTGCCTTTCTCAGAATAATTCAGATTTTGATTACTTAATATTTTAGAATAATTTTGTCATACTGACTTCACAGTTACAATTGGTCAACGCACATTTAATAAGCAATTCAGGTGTCTGTTCAACAAGAAAATTATTTGTTTGTTACAAAGAATTTAAAGGAATTTCAAATGTCCTTTTGAAGAAAAACTAGCACTGTCCGGCTACTAACGACCCCAATCTAGATTGATCCAGTGTCTATAATTTACCCACGTCGCGTATTGTCTGTCATATCGAGTATATTGTGCGTCGTGTGTTGTCACATATCAAGTGTCTGCTTTGTAATAAACCAACTTTGAAATTTATACTTATATATAGTCAAATAATTAATGCTTTTTGCTTGAAAATTTAAAAAAGGGGCTACAACAATTTGATAACAAAACCACAAAGCAACAATCCTGGTAAAAATACTTAAAACAATGGACCCAAAACAAAGTCTTTTAATCTTATTTCGTTGTTCCTATTGTTTCTGTATAGGTCGTCCTGTAAACAGTCCTTCAGTTTAGTAACCCCTGTTTTTGTATGTCTTTGAAGCTGTTGTATATGTTTTGGTAGTATTTTTCTATGAAAACCTCTTCTTGTTGCAACGTTCAATTGAAAAAGGAAGATATAAGAATAAAAGAGAAGAAAGAAAATGTCAGATAGTCCTAGATGATGAAAGACATGTATTTTTTTTTACTGTGATATAAACAAAAACCTTAAAATACTATGTAGATGTATGATAACTCTAATAATACTGATAACATACAAGTAGAAAATCTTTACCCCGAGAATCCAGAAGATATAGATGCAGTAGTTTAATTACACAGTCGTTTGAACTGAGGAGAGCAGACACTTAATTCATACCATATGCGACATACATCCAACATTATACTGTTATTATATTGTTCATTTGGTTTTGCTATACTCCTAATGGGTTATAGTCTTTTTTTACCACCTGAGTTCACCCCCGGTTTTAATGGGGTCCGCATTGTTCAAAGTTTTGTGGTTTTAGTTTAGTGTGTCAAGTTCCTTGTTCAAATTCTCGAGATTGCCGTGTCTGTCGACTTTCCCCTTTTGTCTGGCCCTTCGGTTTTTTGGAGGTCTGAGATTTGTCTGAACAAAATTCTGTCTTTTTATCAAGAAAAATCTTGCCTAGTTGGACCTTGAAAAAAATAATCTGGTCCAACATTTTACCCTTTAAAAATAGTTTGGCTGACAAAAGGAGTAGGTACGTTAAGCCCCATATTTGGCCCAAATTTTAGATTTTTGACACAATAATAAGTTGTTGTGAAAATGCTGTTTAATTATCGTCTTTTAATAATTTATTACTTTTTCTTGTATACTTTTCGTCATTTCGACAAAATGAAAGAGTAAATATGACTATTTTGACAAGAATTTAACATTTTCGGTAAAAATACTCAATTTTTGGAGGTGTTTTGTTAAAAAAAGATATGATCGCACAAAAACATCACGACGATATTTTAACCAAACATTTGTACTTGATAGATCTTTAATTGTTCAAAGTTTGGTTGTGATCTTTTTGTGCGATCTATATTAAAACCGACAAAATAGTATCAAATATTGCATCAAATTAATTAATTTCTTAGAATTTTCACATTTAAAGCATTTTCTATGTGTCATGGGATCATTATAGAACTAATTAAACTAATTATTCTGTTGGATTTTCTTTTTATAGACATTATTCAATACAAAAAATATAAAATAAAAGATATTAGCAATTTTTCATTTTTTAGCCAAATTCTTGGGCCAAAAATGGGCCTTAACGACCCTCGTCCTTTCTTGTGTAATCTGCATTGGATAAACATTCTGCCAGGCGAAGCGAAAAAAATGCTGACAGAGACGCAAATCCCAACCCCGCCTGAAAATCAAATGGCCCATTCTCTATAAAACAATGTTCGTAACATTAATATAAGACAAAACATTGGGATATTGCATTTTGTTCGTTTGTAATTTCATAACCATGTATCTTTACTATTTACTGTATGTACATTGCAAGGGAATTTTCACACTGGGTTTAACCAATCCGGATTAAGATATGCCAGAATACAGATAAATCGTTGCGTTCAAACTAGCCTTGATTTTGTGGCTTAAGTTATTCCTGATTAAACGCACAACTAGAAAGACCGTAAATATATATAATAATAACATCAGAAATTATTAATCCGGATTTACTTGGGAAAATGTGACTTTCACACTAGGTTTAAGTCAATCCAGATTTACTAAGTCCACATAAAGTTACTCCGGATTAACTCATATAAATGTGACAGTTCAAGTAGAGTGAACGCAAGATGTGGATTAAATAAGAAATTATATAACATGTAATTATTTACGTTACTTGTGGTCTTTTGATTCCTGGGCTTTCAAGTTTAAGTTAAGCCTCAAAATCAACACTAACATTAGTGTGAACTCATAAAAATTCCTGATTCTGGATATACATTATGCGGATTTATTTAAGCCAAGTGGAAACAAGCACTAAATGCGGCTTACTGGTCTGTTCATAATGCAACTAGGTTTAACATCGATTTAAAGCAATGTGACTCCACCAACATCCACATTTACCCGAGTTGTTCCGGATTAACTAGAGTAGTATGATCAGATACTTTCAAATCACCAGAGTACTATAGCGAAGGACGGAGAAAATTAAATATTACTCACACGAGGTTAATGTAGCTCATTGAATGCAGATCTTTATAGAGTTAATCTATTAAACGATCCAAGATGTTCCTGTGGTGCACCTATTGAAGATAGCATTCACTATTTTCTAGAATGTCATTTATACCAAAACGAACGTACAACTTTGTTATCGGAATTGTTTGATTACGAAAAAAATATTGAAACAATCCTGTTTGGAAATGAAAATAACAATGGCAAAACAAACTCGAAAATATTTGAAAAGGTCCGTTATTTCATTTAAAACTCAAAAAGATTCAGAGAGGACAAAAGTCAGCAATGTGTCTTGTACAGGTAAACCGCATGTCTATTATACTATGTTGTTTCTGCTTTGTTGTTAATATATGTGTTAATTTTGTATAGGAGAGGACATCCATGAGTCGGTCTAACTTTTCGTCTGATCCTTTTGCTTTCTGCAATAAAATATTATTAAACTAAACTAAACAAACCTTATTTTGTTATTAACCACTCTTTATGATTCTAATAAAAACTACTCTGATAATGCAATTTGTAGAATTGATTAACAACAATCTTGTAATCTTTGGTGGACAGGTGTTTCAACAGACTTTCGACATTCCGATGCGGACCAACTGTGCACATTCTCGCCGATTAATTCCTTTATTCGTACGAAGCTGACTTCACACAGAGCATTCTGCAGAGAAAAAGTTTGCTCAATTTCCACTATATAGATGATGTTCTTTCACTGAATATTTCTAAATTTGGTGACTATGTTGACCACATCTATCCAATTAAACTTGAAATCAAATATACCGGTACAACAGAAACTGAAAGGTCTGATTCATACCCTTTCCGAATGAGTGAAGTCTGTGAGGTCGTTAATACAAATACGAAAGTTCTATGACATACGCGAAATCGGCCTTCAAAGATCCGAGTGTAGCCAGACATCTTTCTGAACTACATGGCAAATATGTTGTCG